>QFFA01000661.1:0-33734 GCA_003316565.1 Russula foetens
CCAGTCCTAATCCTTCCAAATCGATGCGGTCCAGACCACGTCGTGATCGACGAGGCGCGGTGCACGGCGGGCTCTTGAGGGCTTGAGCGTCGGTCGGGGCGATGAGAAGGGATCCGTGTTGATCGGTGGTGCTTTTTGGGGTTCGTTGAGCGCGGCGTCTTCACTTTGAATGGGGGAAGGGCTCGATCTTGAGGAACGAGGGTGAGCGGCGAAGGGGGAGCGGGACGAGTGAGCGAAAATGGGCAATGCGAGCGGGCGAGGGTGTTGGTGAGGCGTGGGAAGTCGGGTCGATGGTTCGGAGGGGCGCGGGATCACGTGGCTCGGAGATGAGATAACGAGCTGGACGCTCAGCTATCCGGTGAAGTGGCGTGCGTAGCTCGTTTCCGAGGCTAGCGCATGTGCCATCCTTACACCTCTCATCTCTCTTGAACAGGGCCTGTTCTATCTTCGTTGGAAGAAGCCTCATTTGTCCCGACCGTTCAAAGGCACTTTTATTTGACTGTACCCCGGCATACCTTCATCGCTGATTTCTCGAATAATGTAGTATGGACACCTCTAGCGTTATTTTTCTTATTGGTTGAATGCTTTCGTAGGTCATGTGGTGTTTCATTCAGACTCGTCCGAAGTTAACACTCTCCCCAGTGGTCGTCTTTCCATACGTATCCCCAGCCGACGGGGTCGGCGACACACCCCCGCTGGCCTACTACCTTTACTGTCTCATCGGAATTGTTGTCTTGATGTCCGGGGGACTCTATTGGGCTGTTTGGAAACTGGTACTGCCATATGTGTTCAAGTTCCGCCTGGTACCAAGGAAGGAAGTGCTCGAAGACGGTACTGTGGTTACTCTGGTGAGTTAGTTTGCCATTGTAATCTTGAGGTCCGCCTGATTGGCGTCAAGTTCTCGCGCGAAAAGGTAGAATAAATGCGACAGGGTGATGACATAGAAACTTTAAGAGGAAGCAACGAGAAGCTGGTTCCCGAGCATAGTTCGGTGTGACATGTCAGATCAAAGGATCGGAAAATCACAATATTGCTCAAAATTACTAGACTCTCGATATCAAGGCAAAGACGCGATTATTACCATGAAATCACAGTCGGTCCATCTCTATTCCAGCGACGCGTCATCACGTGTTCTGGTTCTGGCAAACTTTCTGATCTACAAGTTTACGTCAAGCATTATCTGTTGCGCCCTTTCGCGACGTTTCTGTTGCGGATGATTCCGAGGTTAATGACCTCCAAGGGTGCTTGCGATTTACGAGCCTCGCTTCAAATCCAAACGCTGCTCTGGTGCCAGTCTAACGAAACCCAGGAGTATGTTTACTCTCCCCCAACGGTGACGCTACGAAGAGCCTATCCGATTCGATGCGTCTTTTCGCCCCTGCCTCACGGTCCGCAAGCGCTTGTCGATTACCTTCATAATTGCGTCCCGCAATGAAGGCATTGGTATGGCGCATCAAGTACGGCCTTACAACCTATAGTAATGACCTTGACATCGTGTGTGCTTACGCCGGAAGAGGTTGCGCGGGCTGTCGCGCACGAAGTGCGGCCAATCTATAGGGATGGGACTTTTTGCCGTATCACCGTTTCGCGGGATGCCCCGGCGATTTCCCTCTGACTCATGCCCTGGTGACGACAAACCTTGGCAAAAATGCATCTCATCAGGCGGCCGTGTTTTTGAAGGTGCCTCTGGTTCTTGCACGTTGCAAAACGCGACAGTTCCGCCAGACGGTGGCAGCAAGTACGGCAGCCTTTTGATGAGCATCATCATGGGCGGCCTACGATTGAGGAGGGTCCGCGCGCACTGGCATGTACGGGCCGGGGCGACTCGGAGCTTCGCGTAAGCCCGGCAGCTGGCTGGTATGTCTCATGTGTAGACGGACGCCCTTCTCCCACCAATCGCGGAGATATTTTCTTTTGGAATATTCGACGTCGCCATCTCCAACCTTTGGCAATGCTCCCGAGCCGTCCCCTCACGCGATGCGGAGGTAGTACAAGCCTTTTTTGTTTTTGTTTTTGTTTTTGTTTTTTTTTGGGGGGGGTGTGTAGCTTCAGAGCTCACCCTACTTTCCTTGGCGCGCTTCTTCTTCGGTCATAGGCTAACTGTAGGGCGCTTTAAGTTTCGTGCCAAAAGTGCCGTCATTCGAAGGGACCCGGAGATCGCTCTAACGTATTGCGCACCGATGAGACAACCAGTGCTACCGAACGCTTCGACGTGACAAAGGGGCCTCCAAAGCGTAAAAAAAAAAGACGATGGATCGCCATTGCCCAAGACGGACGTCGCGATCCATAAAACATGCATCCACAATCACCCATCACATTTCAGCGACTACCGATTGATTACTCTAGTCAGTTCTCCGGGCCCTTCCGGGAGCGGAACTCCCCCATCAGACGTGGTAAAAATACTTTAAGCTCGTGCGTGCGGGGGGTTTTTTTTTAACGATTGGGCTTCCGGGGAGCGACGGCCGGGGGGAGACAGCACCCGTATGGTGGCTGCGTTAGTTACCGGGACCGCGACGACGGATCTGATCGTCGCCATCGACATCTCGCGGGCGCGGTGGGCGGGATGGTCGCCCGGCGTAAAGATCAAAGAGACGGCTGTGGGTGCTGGTCGGTCACGGGTGGGACCAATCGATCTCGGCTGTTTTTCAAGTTTTTTGTCAGATGGGCCCAGGGATGATCGCGCGCGCGCGCCTTGCGGTACGTATATGAAAAGTCAGAGATTTCACTCGCTCGCTCGATTGGGTTTGAGATCGGGGGAGGGGGAGCGGCGGACTAAGCACCAGCTCCACGACGCACCCGCCACGAGCGAAATACCATGCGTGTGCGCGGGCGTGCGTATCGGGTACGGCCAGCTTGCTGGCATGCGCTGTGTGCACATGACCTCGGACCCCCCACTCGGTTCTGAGTGAGCAACGGACGGGGACGTACAAGGGTACGGAATCATGATGTTATCCGCATACACCCGGGATACCGCCGCTGTCGAGTCACGATGCACGATGAGCGAAGTTACTCGCTCAAGCGACTTCTACGATCTCCACCCCCCTCGGGCGCACACAAAAGCCCACAGAGGGAACGGACGCATCGAAATTGAAATCGAAATCGGGAATCGAGAGAGAGAAAGGCCAACCCCCATCCGGACAATCAATGGAATGGATTGGGGATAAGATCAAGATTAAGACATACGGACGCGGACACATGACTGATACACGCACGCACATATCCTGCTGCTCCCACTGGCAAAACCTCAAAACCTTCTCCGCCCCCGCGCAAAAAGCAAAAATGGCGCGGGTCAAGCATTCCATTCTTTTTCGAAGAAGAAAAAGAAGGTCGATGAGCGGATATAGATAGGACCCACAAGTCACGGTGACGGGTGTGTGACCGCGAGCGACCGCATAAACGGAATAAGAATTCATATCACAAAGGGAGTGACGAATGGGAGAGAGGGGGGGGGACCTAAAAATGGACCCTCGTGCGCACACACGAGGCGGTGGGTGGGTGTGGGACGAAGGACAGGCAAAAGGTTAAAAAGCAGAAAACAGATGTTGTTGTTGGAATCTGATGATTGGTGATGACGCGATCCGCAGCTGATAAAAGACGACCAAAAAGCAATACATTTATATATTACAATCGAAAACAAGACGACGCGACGCGACGCGACACAACAGAAGCATGGGGCCTTTTCATTTCTTTTTTTTTTCTTCTTCGCTTTCTTTACTTCGAGACAATAATGAGGAAGGGGCGGCGGCGATAAGGCGGAGAGCAGCGGAGGACATGGGGGTCGGAGAGAAGTAACAAGTAGAAGTGAGAAGAGGGGACGCGTGAGGTGGGATGGGGATGGGAAGGAGTTAGATACAAAAGTGGGGTGAGGGTAGAAGGATACACGTCTAAGGAAGGGGTGAGCATAGGCCAAGAACAATAGTTCAAACAACACACGGCGGACGAGTCGGTCATACTGAGGACATAACGAGATGAGGGGAAGAGAAACACAGAAATGAAACGAGGGGATCCATAACGAGATTGTTTGCATTTGAGTGGGCCTGAATGATGGGGAGTGTGGTGGGTGTGGGGGCTAACAGGTAAACGCGAGAGAGGACTCTTGCCCCTCCCACACAGGTATCTGACGACCTTGGACTTGCCATAGTGTCAAGAACCATACGCATCGCGCGCACGGTCACGGTTGCCCATGATGATCAGCAGGTATAGGGACCAGTACCGGTCGCGACGGCCCTCCAAGCGTCATCGAGTCCTCCAAACAACGGACGACCGACGAGATCCTGCTCGTCATGCCACGGGTTGACCGCCACCGCCGGGGGGTGCAAGAACGAGAACGGATGATTGTCCATCTCTCCGCCAAAGGACTCATACGGCAAAGAAAGCGGGGGCAAAACGACCTTTGTGTTCGCGTGGGCGGCGTGGGGCAGTCCTCCCGGACCAGCAGCACTGGCGTGAGTCGTGACGCCACCTCCGGCCCAGTCGCAGAGCGTCGAGTAGCTCGAAAAGAAATGTTGCAGGGACGCTGCGTTGGGCCCTTGTCCCGCTTGGGGCGACGGCGCAGCAGAAGCGGGGTTTGCCGGAGGGATGCCGAGAGACGGGCTTCTGACCGAACCAAGAGCGGCGATGTCGTTGTTGTCCAAGTTGGCACTGCAAGGGCTGCCCGGTGGCGAGAAAGGCACGAGATCGAACATGGGAAGAACCTGCAATAACGTTAAATAATGATAAATATATGGAGAAAAAGTAAAAAAGAAAAATCAAGGAGAAAAGGGTGAGAAAAAGGGGGGCCAGGCGGAGGAGAAGAAGGCGCAAAGGCACTTACGCTCATATTGTCGCTGTCAGGGAAGGACACTTCGCTGCCGTAAGACACGGAGGACGCGGGCGAAAGCGGGGGTGGATAGAAATCAGGTACTGGGCTGACACTCGTGGGGACGGTCGAGGTGGTGGGAGAAGCTGGCGCAATCGCTCCATGGTCTGGTGCAAGAGGTGCCGAGGTCGCGCGACGGTACATGTCAGTGAGCGGGACGTTACATGACGTAAAGCGCGCCTCTTGTGCAGAAGACGCAGAGCGCGTCTTGGGCGCCTTGGTCGTCCTCTCCATCGTCTCCGCCGTCGTCATCTTCCTCTTGCGACCTCTGCTACTGGTGCCGTCCGTATCCGCATCCGCATCCGAGCCCGCGCCAATGCCGACGCCGACGTTCTGCTCGGAGACGAACACGCCGTCGGTGACATTACTGACGCCACTCTCCTTGTCCCACGCTTGCACCGCGCTCGTCAGGGCAACGCCCTTGACGCCACGCGCGAGGAGTTCCGCGATCTGCGCGCATCGACGTTCCTGTATGAGTCCTCCGCGTGGCTTTTTACACCGCGCGCCGCCGCCACTGCCGCCACCGCCGCCGGGACCGCCGCCACTATCGGGACTGCCAGCACCACCACCACCGCAGGAGTCAGTGGCGAGAGCTTTACCCTTACTGGCGTTACGTTTGCGGCGTGAAGGCGGACGATCTTTATTCTTGTCCTTGGTCTTGCGCTTCGCGATGGCGTCGACGTTCGTCCCAGGTCTGAAGCGCCAATCTGGATATCGAGCGCGGTGCTCGGCCTGTGCCTGCACGGCACGCTTCTCCCACAGTTGGCGTTCGGCAGGCGGGAGCGTCTTCCATACGATCCCTACGGGGGTTGTGGTGGTCCGTCAGACGCCAGGACGACGACGGGTCAGCAAACGGCTACGTACCGATGATTTTAGAGAGGGTGCTGTGGTTGCCCTCGATGTGACCGGGCACGCTCTCAGATTTGATGAAGGAGGAGCGGAAGAGAATGAACGCGTTGGGCGGACGCGGGATGTGGCCCGCATCGCGTTTCTTCGCGTGCGAGGGCCGGGTGGCGGAGATGCGAGGCGCGTCCTCCTCGGATATGAGTTCGAAGCGGTGGGCCGACGATTCGTCGGTGGTGGGCGATACCGGGCTGTAAGGGATGGGTGTGAAATCGGCGTCAAGGGAGTAGGACATCATCGTCATCGACGGAGGTGGCGGAAGCGGCGGCATATCGAGTAGCATGGGACGGTCGACGAGCGGAGGCATATCGTCTAGCGTGTGGAAGCGAGGGACCAACACGGCAGACAACGGCAAGCGGGTGAGAAGCGGCTCTACATGTTCCGGATGAGAAGGGAGCGTACCGTCGTCAGGCATATCGAGATAGGTGTCGAGAGTAAACTCGGACATTTTAGTTTTTTTGACAAAAAAAAGTGATTGGGGTCGAGGAAAAGAAAAAGCAAAGGAGGAAGGGAGATGGTGGGGAGAAAAAGGTAGTTAAAAAAGGGGAGGTGGTTGAGCGGGCTCGAGAATTGGGGGCAAGCGCACGAGGTTAAGGCGTTCTCTGTTCTTATTCTCTTTCGGGCAGGTTGAGAATTGTCACCACCACGTTAAGATTTCCCACCAGTCAGGTCAAGCGCCGTGAACGGGATAACGACAAGCGAAACTGACAGGTTTTGATCTATCGCAATAATGTGGTGTTAGCGGACGAGGTTGAAGAGTTGATTCCGTGTGTGTGTGGGTATGTAGAGGGACGGGGAGGATCGATCAAATGACCCGTCGATCCGGGTGCTACTCTGCCAGTTATCGTATCTCTTGACCCCGCAGCAACAACTTCTCTACAACTGATTTGATCCGGGTCTTGTGACAGGGTCAAATATAACTTACAAGGGCCCAGCAAGTGCTCGTTAATGCGGTTGCCAGGAGTCGACCTTTCGGGCGACGGGCGCCGTATTTATTATATAATCGATTGATCACATGATCATCTCCTGCCAAAAAGAGACAACAGATTCGTCTCGGAAGTTTTGATAACTCTGACCGTTGTGCGCAAATGACCATCCCGATCACTTTCCACGCCTCATATCCGCAACCCTCACACACTCACCCACCCTTACTTTTCACTCGCCGTGTAAAATCAAGGTGTCTTTAACACATATTGACATTTTTTGATGTAATTACAGTGCCTTTTTTTTCATCTCGCTTATCCACTCGGCGTCGCGCGAATCCCCGAGGATTTATTTCCCCATACCGCACTGCGGGCATGAGCAATCGGAGGAAGTGCACGAGCATGAGGCAGCACCCCACCTCTGCGCGCCCCGTTCTTCACGCGCCTCACCACCTTCTGACGCCCTCGGGCTCTTCCGTGGATCTCGAGAATTCTGTCAAGAGATGTCGGTAGTGGCGTTGATTCTCCAGTCCCGTCCCAATCTCAGTTCACTCCCCCAGCGACAAAGATCCCAACCAACTGGGGAGGGCCGTAAACCATTTGAACTAACTGGGTTGTTTTCCGAAAGACAACATCACATTTGCGACATGAATGGTCGTGTGGCAGTCACGGGGGTGATGTAGTATACGTAGTTGTTGTAGGGATTGTTGTAAGCCAAACGAAACCGGGTCTGGCACAAAACCGGTCCCAGAGGATGAGTTACCGTAGAGAAGTGATCACATGCTCCAGTGACGTCGACTCTTTATTTACCCCGCAAAAAACCACCCAAAAGATTATCTCCGCGGTCTCGCATCAGAGCCCATCAAACGAACGAGTCGGAACACGCCGCGCCGCTAATACAGTACTGTACTGAACGTACCATCCCGCTTTTTTTTCATTTTTTTATTTTTGAATTCCCGGATCTCGTGGTGTTGGTCCAATGCCAGAGTTACAACTGACAGTCTGACTGCCATCATGGATGTTTTTTTACTTATCGGATTCATCGCGTGCCTATCCAAGTCTAAGCTAACCTGAAAAAGCCCATCATCAGTACGCCTACAGCGTCATTCCAACCGGATCATGCATGCGCTATGCGCGTAAACGTACGTATACTCCGCGCTGCCCGTAAATGCAAGTGTGTATTGACATCAGCTTCCCTGAAATCGATCAATATTCATTGAATTTTACCCACAGCGGGTCTGAACCTAGCGGGATGGGATGATTATTGACCCCGGGACAGCCATAACACGACCCTACTCTCACAACTCCCACCAACCCACCATTTTCTCCTTTTGGTCTCATTCATTAAAATCACCTCTTCCCCCTTCCATTTCGTGTTTTTGCGTCCCTGACCCCCAACGGTGTCTTTTCTAGATGTTTTTTTTTTATCATTTACGCCGCCGGACCATCTCTGACAGAACGACGTCGTCGGTATGATATACAAGTACCGTATGGTTTAGTATGGCACCTTGCAAGGGACCCGTGACCCACCGCACGCTCTCTTGTGGGAACCCGTTATGTCGACCTCCACAATATTGGAAGAGAAAAGTCTCCCTGGAAGCCCGAGTCTGGGGGTTCTGGAAAGCCTGGAAGCACGGTGACCCCTTGATGTTTTCAAACTTGGGTTCCGCGCCACAAGTCGACCACTTGGCAAGTTTCCGCCTTGCGGCGACGCGACTCCCGAGACCTCCTTTCGGGTTGTCTGCTCGTAACATAGTCGCTGGCGCCTCGCCCCCCAACCATCGCTGGCTTAATTCACTCTCCCTCGTGATGCATCGATCGTCGGTAAAAAAAATAATACTGGCAAATTGGCCAAACGGGTTGCACATCGCTGCGCTCGGTGTTCCCCCCATCAATGGGGGGGTTCATGTGATTCGCTCTATCTGTCCCTCTCTGTCCTCGTGCCCATACAAGGTGAACCTGGCCCGACACTACGGCGCGAACATACGCACATACATGCACACACATATACATACAAAGCACACCCGTGCCGTCCCGGCCGCGCGGACTCGCATTTCCCCCCCCCCCACACATCCCGCACCCCCCCCGGAAATCAAAACTTTTTCGCCACTTTATGCTATACTGTGAGATGCCTCATATTAGTGGCCAGCTCGTGACTCGGCCAACAAGCCTCATGATCCAGGTCGTTCTTCGCGTCCTACAAAAGGGCGAAAGGGCCAAAGCGGCCCTCCCACATACACGCACGCAAGCACGCACACAGCACGACGCTCGGACCCACGCACGCATAATGGCAGGCGTGAGAACTCGAAATGAGAAGAAGCACCCGTCATGAAATAAAATAAAAATGAAAAAGTGACGCGCCGAGCGTCACCGTATTGTTCACGAGGAGCGAGGAGCGCTCGTGTGGATTGTTGGTGTGTTCATGTGTTCATATGTTCGTTGGATATGCGTGATCCGGCGCCCCCCTCACGACGAAACTTGTCAAGCGCGCGTCAAATGGATGCAAAGCGATGGAAGCTCTCGGGCATACAAAGCCTCCGCAAAAGTGGCGGTTTCGGGTCGGCTAACGGGAAGGGGACAACAACGTGCGGGGATAGGGGCCCCCCTTTTCGTCAATGGCTACCTACCCTACCGGACGAACGAAACAATAGCCTTTTGAGCACCGACATCAGCAACGGACACGGTGTGGGTTTTGTGGCCCAAGCGTGATCGATATGTATGTATGTTTCTTTTTTTGTGTCCGACTTATTGGAATTCGGATGTGGATGTCGGCCGCCATGCACTGTCTTCGCGTGCAGGCGCCCGTCCCTCCCCCCCTCCCCAAGCTAAGCTCGATGGAACAAACGACGACAGATCCTAGAGAAAGATTCAGGGTATTGTGCCAAACACGTGTTCGGGCTTCGACAGCCAGGGCTGGCTCTTCCAAGTCGAAAGCAGAGGCCGAGAACTTCGACGGACCAAACGCCACCAGCCACCAGCTCCACCGCCTATACGTTAACCCCCATGTACCGACAACTACCGTACACGCATGCGGTTATGATTATAGCATCCGAGTGGCGATTTGCATGGGAACGCCCATTCTTCAAGCTCCGTGGTCGCGTTCCCGTGGTCCTGATTAGATTCGTTCAGTACGGTTAAGGGGACTTGACCTGGGATACCACGAAACTGTTCGATGGTGCCTCGAGCGCAGGCGCTTCCCACCACCATTATTTTACCGGTATCCTGCGGTTAAGCATCGTTATCCAAAGCCGTGTTAAGTTGTCAGGTGTTGACGCACTTCTTTTGGTCTGTGTCACCTCATGCACCGTCACGGTGTGGATTTTTACAATATATCCCATAGATTCTGATTTGACCAACTTGTCACTGCCTGTCAGATGTCAAAAACTGAATCGGAATAAATTGTTAAAATCCACACTGTTCGAGGAGTCAAACGTAGTTGTGGATGAAAGTGAAGGTCGTAGACGGCGACGACGATCGCATTGCCCGCGTGTGTAGCCAACGAACGATGTTCGTCCGAGTCATTACTCGTCAGAGGGACATCAGCAGCTCCGCAACAAAAACAAAAATGCTACCGGGGACACCGCCTCCGAGTCTCTTCTGGCCCCCCCACTGAGACTTTGGCTTACTTCGCCTTCGGGGGTCCCCCATGTCTTCTTTTCCGTCGACTTTCAATATGTCGTCCACAGGTCGCGACTCCTGTCCCTTTCCAGTTTCTCGTCCGCTCGCCACGTCCGACTAGCTCTCTCATTAAAACAACGACGGCCGCCGCTTTGCATCATCCACCTTCAACTCCCTCCCAATCACTCCATTCTTCTTTCAACAACTCGTCAAAGAAAGTACAGAAGAACACACCCGCATGACCGTCGGTCGGCCTCGATCGGACTGTAAATCGACGACTTGTTCTCGACCTCGGGCGCCATCCAATGCTTTCTTTCTGCATTGATCATCGACCTCCTCGTCCCTCATCCTTCACTTGCATGTCGATATCAAAGTCGGTGATTTTCTACTAGAAGATAATCGACTTTGACATCGTCAAGACTGTGAAGATACGGGAGCGGGAGGCCTTCGATGAGACCCCAGCAGACTTTGAGCAACGTCCTTACTAAATTGCTTAGGAGAGTGTCCCACCTAATACGCGATAGAGTCTATTTTGGGTAGGATGACCCATGCCCTGGACTACGTGAGGAATAAATCAACCAACGAGATAACATACTTGGAGTCTAGCTGGACGGTATTAAAATGTTTGAAGATCTCAAGCTTGTTCGATCCCTTGCCAGTTGCTCATCTGTTGCGATGAGTTTCTTATTCGGCTTTGATGGTCGATGCACGGTAAGAACGTTAGGTAGCATCTAGGCGTCGAGAGTCAGGGCAGCGTATGATGAGTAGAAAAGGGTTGCCATGCCTGCTCCATCACACATCCATTATCATCCGAAATGAATTCCAGTTTCACCTCGCAGCCGTGTGCTCTAAGTTCTGCAGTCTGCTGCGCCTGCGCCTCCAGCATCGTCGCCGTCGTGTCCTTGGCTTCCTCGTGGTTATCCCTTCACATGCCAACCCTGCGTTTGAAATAGACCTACAACATCTCAGCCGATGTGCTCACTTTCTAGACAAAGCACAACTAACCGTATTGTCATGTTGCTGTTGGAGCAGAGAATACTGAAATACAGTGCCGTCATCCCAAACGAAGACAGCAATGAGGATGACGTTGCATTGAATGCGTCCATAGAGGTGTTTGCAAAACGAACGATTGCGGCCTCCCAAAAGCATCCGGGTGAGTTCCAGGGGATAATCGTTCGCTGGCGTAGATTGTACATCTACAAGCAGTCGAGGGAGAGTAGGCTTCAAGGTGACCAATGTGTTGCGAGGTTTGAACGTGCGGAGTTGTCCTTTCGTGGATTTAAAGGCCTTTGAATGTCGGTTCTGTGAGGCGGTGGTAAATTGCGGTTGAAGGGGAAAGAAAGTGAGTACCTATAAATGAATGGTGGTCTCACTATCTGGGACATCGATCATAAGATTGAAAAAGAATATCGTTTCGACCAAACGTTTGTCTAAGGCATGTTCGAAAGTCCCTTGCCAAAAGGTTTGCCCTTACTAAAGATGTAAGGCCTGCGATATGCAACACCTCGAATCGCCCTGCAGGGTACCATAGTTGTTTCTCATGAGATTCACCCTCCATAGTTGAGTCCTCAGGCAGTTCAAATATGCAGCCCGGAATCCGGAATTGCGTTAAAAATGTTGGGTCCAGTATGTACCTACATTGATGGTCGGAATTGACACTGAGACGGACGAGTCAAGGAAACAACTCGCATCGGGGGCCAGCATTCGTTCAAAATTGGCGACAAAGTCCGGGGCCCAATCGACTTCCCAAAGCCCATTCGAGTCTATATCGGAGCTGTCAAAGGAATCCCTTATTCACTATGATGAAAATGTTGTAATCCCTGATAAGGTCCGAGTCGAGCAAGCGCATCTTCGCCCGTAGCTTCAGGCAACGTGTTCATCAGACATGATAAACTAGTGGAAGAAAATATAGGAAGTAATACCAGGCATCTGTGGTGGTGGGAAGCCGTCCTTTGGCAGATCGAGACTGATCACATTCTGAGCCGAGTCAACCAGCTCAACGTCGTAGTTATTCTCGGATAGTTCGATGCGACTGATCACCTCCTTCATTCAGTCGGCCTTTTTCCTTCGGGACACTGGGACACCGCGGGATCGTTGGATTTCCACACCTCAGTCTGTCGGCGTCAACATGGACAAGATTGTCTAGGTGCTTCACCTTGACCATCTCCGCGAAGTCGTAGATATCAGTGTCAGCCGATACAACCATATTGGCGACGCGTCCAAAGTCGAGCTTGTGCTTATGATTGATGAGGAGACAACAAATTGTGTCTTACATGATGGCTGTCGCGATAGCGTAAAACTTGGACGCATTGACGCCGCGCGTCAAAAAAAACCGCTACATCGTGCCCCATCACGTGCCTCAAGTGATCCTGGAACTGGAAAATGCATACACTGTATCTAGGAACGTTTACGGTATCCTGCGATGATCGGTGCAGTGTAAAGTATAACACATCATCAAAAGAAGCGTGCACAAGGTTCAAAACAAGAGCAATGATGCAAGTCAAGAGGGCAAGGGACAAAATGCTGTGCGAAAACGCAATTGATGAAACGGCGCCAGAAAGCCGTGGGCTATAGTAGCGGCGATGCGGGTTACGGATGCCAAGCAGTGCAGTGCGGGTCAGTCGGGGAGACCTTGAGTGAGTGTGAGAGGCTCTAGCAGCGAATATATGAAATTGAGGGGAAAAGGATATGACAACCGAAGAGGGCCCAAACTGAATGTATCATGACGAGAGAGAATCGGCACGAGCCCCTCAAGTACCGGCGGAGATGAAGAGAATAGAGAGAAAGAAGCCAGGGGCAAACGAGAGGGGATAAGGGAGACACGTTGAACCTAAGACCTCCGCAAACAGGCTGACAGGGTACCACTAGGGCACCCATCAGGATTCCTCCCGGCTTCTTAACGCTCTTAGCGAGCCTAAGCGAACCTAAGCGAACCTAAGCGAGCCCAAAATGGTAGATTAAGGTTCGCTAAGACGTCTAAGGAGCCAGAACGTTTCCTGATGCCCACATATATAGCCCACCTGCTCATGTTACGCCCGGGCTCGGGCCCATGCCAGTAACGGTGTGCCTACCTCGACAAGCCGCCAATACGGTGTATCATATCCGGCGCTGCGGACGGCGCCGACAGCAGTGACGTGCTCGGGAGGCATGTCCTCAAGCTCATGTGGTCGCGCTGGCACGTGCATGCGCAAGTTTTGCCACAACGGCCAGCCCGCGAAACATGTCTCCCTAGCACACCCCCGCTGGGTTGCGCGTCTCCACTCCCAGTGGCCAGCGCCAGCTCGCGCAGCCCTCCAATCATGCCAATCTGCACGTGGATGTCTCAGGAGAGACTGGAGAGTAGGAGCAGGCCGACGGCGCGCTGCACGAGGAAGGGTTTTATGACATCCGTTGATAAGTCCGAGGAAGAGGGGGAGTAGAGGGGCACGGAGAGGTGAGACGAGTGGTGTAGGAGAGGGGGGTAGCAAGTGATCATACAGGCTTGAAGCTAGACATGCATCGCCATATCGATGTATGAGGTTACCCGCAGGTCTGATGAGTGGAACCGAGTTGTATATGATTGAGGATGTGTGAGGACCAGTGGGCGCAGACCAAAGCCTTCGCTCCATAGGCCATCTATCAGGCGGTAGGCAGTCACGGCAAAGTTCCGTCATACAGCGCGCGAAGAACGCTGGTCAGAAGGTGGCGTGGGTTGATTGACTGTTCCCTGAGTCATATGCTCACTGGCGGCGTGAGTGTGATCAGTGTGTGATCCGGAACTCTCTCACCACTTTCCAATGACTCCAGTCTGAAGTGCCCGTCAAAACATATGGGGGCAATGGAAGCCCTCGAAAGGTTGTGAAGGTTCGCTAATTGCTGCCGGACAACAATAACTCGGAACCGGATGCTGTGCCAGCGCGTCACGGTCCATCACATGCACCACGCGCACATCACGCAAATACTGTAACCATGTATGTTTGTGGCCCAGCGACATTGATGTGTTTAATCCGACTTATCGGAATGCGGATTGTGTGTATGGGCGCACGCTCTGTCTCGCACCCAGCCTGCCAGGTACCCAAGCTAAGCTCGATAGAACAAAAAGACAGATCTACAGAAGATCCAGGGCGCTACACTACCAGTGAATGCCCGTACATGTATAATGATTTCGGGTCTCGCTGGTCGGTTCCCCGATGTTGGCCCTCGAAGTTGAAAGCAGACGCTGAGACTTTCGAGTCTTCTAATAGACCAAACGCCACCACTGGCAGCTGCACCGCCATCTGACGCCCATACAATACACACACACCCGATTGGCAAAATGAATGGGAATGACCATTCTCCGAGTTCCGTTGTCGCGTTCCCGTGGTTTTGATCAGATACCGTACGGTAGGGCACTTCTCGGACTCCCTGAAATTGTTCGACGTTGCTCTTCCCTTTCACGTGTTCCAGAGGTACAGAAACGACAGATGACTGCGTTCCTGCTACCCAGACCCTTTGCGTTGTTGTCGAAAGCACTGGTCACGTCGAATAAGATCATCTCCGTGGATAAAGGTGGGTGGATGACGGCAATCAAATGCCATTATATACCTGTAAATCATCAATATCTATCGTAGCTATTGCCAAGGATAGAACGTATCAATGTTTCATAAGTCAAGAAGCCCGTGTTTCATAGCGCATTAAGTTCCGGGGATACTCGATACCCAGTCAGTCTCGGCTTCTTCGCCTTCGGGGGTTCCATGTCTTCTTCCTACGCATCCATTGTGTCTTCCGCAAGTCGCGTGGCCTTTCCCTTGCCGGCTTTCCGTACGCTCGCCATGCGCGACCAACTCAACCATTCAACCAACGACGGCCGCCGCTTGGGATCGTGCGCCTTCAGCTCCCTCCCAATCATCCTAAGGGGCCTTTCTTCTTTCAAGAACTCGTCAAGAAGGTACATGAGAGCACGCCCGCGTACCCGTTAGTCAGCCTTGCTCGGGCTATACATCAATGGCCTTGTTTCCACCTTGGCGCCATCCAATGCTTCGTCCCGCAGTGATTGTCAACCTCCTCACCCTTTACTCACACGGCGGTATCAAAGTCGACGATTTTCAAGCAAAAATATCGATCAACAAGAGGGGTTGTCTGACTTGGTGTCCCTGTGAGTAATGTAAAGCTCGTGAAGATACGCGAGACCCGTGATGAGGCCCCAGCGGACTTGAGTGACCCTTTCCACCGTTGCTTAGGGGCGGACGCGACGTAATGCACAAGAGTATCCATTTTAGGTAGAATGGTCCGCGCCCTGGCATATATGTGGAATGCATCAAGCAACGAGGCAATGTGCTGACATCGGCTGGATAATATCAAGAAATTTGAAAATTCAAGTTCGTTCGATCTCCTGCCAATTTTCTTTGTGATGAGCCCCTTCCTCCGATTCGACCATCGATACACAGTAAGGACCCATATCGTCACTGTGTACCGATGGTCAAACGAGTTGCTCTGTCATTACCCCAAATAAAGAGAGAGGCAAGGACGATGTCCTTCGTTTAAACACGCCCAAGAATATGTTTGCGAAACGAATGATAGCAGCACTCTTCAAGAGCATCCAGATAAGTTCCGGAGGCCATTCTTCGGTTGGCGTCGAATCAACATCTACGAGCAGTCATGGAAGAGTTGGCTCCAAGGTGACCAAGGCACTGGGAGGATTGAATAGCTCCACAATTCATGACAAGACCGAAAGGCCACGAAGCGCCGGCTCTGTGAGACGACGGTAAATCATGCTTGAAGGGGGAGAGCAAGAGAGCACGTACAGTTGAGCGGTGTTCTCACTGTTCGGAACATTAACGATGAGGTTGAAAATCGTGTCCGCCAAGCTTCCCTTGCGAGGATATGCGATAATGCAATAATTCGGGTCGCTCAGCAGAGCGCCACGGCTGTTTCTCATGAGATTCACCCTCGGTGAGAGGAAATGAGTGGGAATGCGGTGCAAAACGCAAATGAAGCCCTGTGACATAGCCGTGGAGACGCAGAATACGAATGCTACGCAGGACGAGTTAGTCGGGGAGATTTCGAGCGAGTTCATGAGATACCGTACAAACAAAGCTCCGATAAATGAGGATAGAAAGGAAATAGCAAGTTAAAAAAGCCCAAAAAGCCTTATGGAAAAGAAAAACTGACGGAGAGAAAGGATCCAGAGGCGAACGAAAGAAAACTAAAATAAAAGGCCTTGGGCGGGAGGGTTGGACCTGAGAGACCTTCGCAAGCTGACAGGGCACCCACGAACATGGTCCACTCTCCTGTGTCAGACCCATACTCGAACCGATGTAAGTGTATATACCCCAACAAGCAATCAACACGGAGGAACGTATCAGGCGCCGCGGACGACACCGACGACGGTAGTTGGTGCTCTATGAGCGCACGACACGTCTCCAAAGCGTACCCCCCGCGCGCACCAGGTTGCGCGCCTCCGCCGATCAGCGCAAGCACATGCAGCCCCAGATATGCAGCGTGGTAATGGCCGCAGTGGATGTGCGAACAAAACTACAATACTTATAACCGCTTGTAACCAAGTTCCGTTGTGTTTTTCCTGGTGTCAGGAGGGGATTGAGGGTAATCGTGGACAAGTTGGAGGTGAGACAGGAGGGGAAATGGGGGAAGTAGAGAGTCATCATGCATGGTAAGGTTCACACTGGGCACTGGCAAGAAGCGCAGCGAGTCACGTGTCACGTGCCTCGGTGGTGGATTTTGATTCTGATCCGCTGCTTCATTCTTTCTCTCCCCATCAACCCCCAACTCGAAGCGCCCGTCAAAACAGACGCGAGGATCCGAAGGATGGAAACTCGAATCGTACAAGTATAGTAAAACCACGATTTAGGCCGCAGGGGATAAAAAATGCAGGGACCTGGTACGTCAGTACTAGGCATTTTTCGCACAAATTCATTGATAAGCAATGACCAAAGTGACAAGCCGAATTGATATGTGCCGCCCCCGCCCCCCGATCACGCGCACCATCAAACACCACAGGACCAGACCCAAAAGGCCCAGATCCACCTGCACAGTGGACCGAACAAGATTGATGCATGTTATCAACTATCGGAAACCGACGTAGACATGGGGTGCAGGTGCAGCACGAACCTCAGTCTCGCACGCAGCCGGCTTAAGAGCTCGATGGAACAAGGTAACTGTGGCAAATTAACGTACACATATGTGTGTGTGGAGTTTTTCGCCGATTCGGGCCTGGCGCCTGTCGCTAAACCTTCGCGTCTTGTAATGGACCAGATGCCAGCCACCATACGTTTACAGTACTCCATGTACTTAAGTTCACATATGGTCACGGCCAGCCCTGGGTGAGTGGCGATTCGAACGAATGGGAATACGTCAAGCTCCACCTTGGCGTTCCTGTGGTTCCAATCACAATCATATACGGCCTCTGCGGGAGAGGATCCATTTTATTGGTCTTCCCTTATATGTTAAATGTAGCGTTTCTGGAGCAGTAAGCGGCCTCATCACATTCAAATTCCGAACAGAGTTAAGGAGCTCGACGGCGGCGGGGTCGTGGTTCAGGGAGAATTCGGTGGGGCAGATTACAGTATCCCATTCAATTCGGAACTTCGACTGCGCCGGGTTGGATTTCCGCACTTCGAATCTGTCAAGGTCGATGTCGGCAAGACGGATTGAGCGACTCGCCTTGATCATCTCCTTAGGCCGTGGACATTGGTGTCAGCCGATGCAACCGCTCTGGTAAGCAAAAGGTGCGCTTGCCGTCATAATTGATCAGAAGATACTGAATGTCTCGCATGATGATCGTTGGCAACAAATTCATTGACTGGTTGGTAGGAAAAAGTAAATGTACATAGATGCGTTTATGGTACTGTAATCCGGACGAACAATGCTGTGGTTGTTGGTTAAATGATAACGTAAACAAATCATGCGTAGAGTATAAGACAACAGCAAAAGAAGGGAAAACAAATGATAAATGATGAAAACAACAGCAACAGATGCAAGGCAGAGGACAGAGACAGAGACAGAGATGCTGTGCAAAACACAAATGATGAAACAAAACATGAAAAGAAAAGCAGTGTAATATAGTAGTGGCAATGCAGGATACGAATGTGCAGTGCAGGATGAGTCACCATGAGTGAGATGATGAAACACTGTTGTTAGTCTGTGAAAATGACGATGGAAAGAAAAGGAAGTGATAACACCAAAAGCCCAAAAATATGAGAGAGAAACGACGCGAGACCCATAGAAAATGAAAGCCGAGGAAGATAAAAGGAGACAGAGAGAAAGAGAGAGAGAAACGACGCGAAACCCATAAATAATGAAAACAGAAGGAGATAAAGGGAAACAGGGTGAGAAAGAGAGAGAGAACAAGCGAACGATAATAAAAAAAAGGAACAAAATTTTGGAATCGGAGTGGTGGGATCCTCGCCGCGGACTCACGGCGCACCCACAAACATGGTCCACTCGCCTGTTCCAGGCCCAGGCTCGAGCCCATGAAAGTGAGTGTACCCCATTAAGCAATCAACTCGGCGGATCCCGTCCGGCGCTGCAGACGGTTCGGAGGTCGACGAGCCGGGTGGGAAGCCCGCCGAAACGCGAGCGGCACATGCAGCAGCGACGACGGTGACATGCTCGGGGGGCATGTAGGCAAGCTCGTCCGGCCGCACGTACGAGTGCAGGTTCGCCACGAGCGCGCGGAAGACGTCCCCGCAGCGGACTCCCGCCGGGTTGCGTACCTCCACCGGCCAGCGCCATCCAGCGTGCCCCCCGATCGCGCCGATCCGCAGAGCTCCGCACGGAGGCCATGTCGCCGGCTGAGCATAGTCCGACGTGGCCATCGGAAACGCGGGAGCGCCCGGGCCGGAGACGGGAAAGAGGATCGCGTGGGCGGCGACGCGGAGGTCCCAGGAGAGTGGAGGCAGGCCGGCGGAGCGGTGGACGAGGAAGGGGTTTAGAGCACTCGTCAATGTGTTCGGGCGCAGAAGAGGAGCGGAGGGTGCTGGGAGATGGGTCAGGTGTGATGGGAGAGGCGGCAGCGAGTGATCATATGAGCTTGATCCTACTTCTAGTTCGACGTGCAACGCTATATCTATATACGAGGTTACCGCGGGTCGGATAAGTGGAACCGAATTGTATGAGGATGGGTGAGGACACGGACCAAAGCTTTCCCCCCAGATACTATCTGTCGGACGATAAGCCCATTGGGCAAGGTCACGCCAATCACTTGCGCTGAGCTGCGGCGGGCCATCTAAGATGAGCGGTGTGAGAGGTGTCGGGCCGGATCGCCGTCCTGCACATCATCCGAACCATTGTCAGCATCAGGACACGCCACAGGATCGCTAAACCGAGGGATCTACACACCGGATCGTCTACGAAACACCGAAGGGACCACGGACCAACTATGGCTACGTGCACGCCCGCCAGATCTGTCCGGCGTCGACTGCTGCGAAGTCTTGTCAAGCTTCGCCCTGGCCTTCTCACGCCAACTCCGTGAGCCGGTCGGTGATGATCTCGTTGGCGATGCTGCCGCTGTGCTTGCAACCGGGTCTGCGGGCACGTCGGCGCCGGGGGGCGCAAAGGTGAAACGAGGGGGTCGCGCAAGCTCCGAGTTCGGCGGGACGAATGTCGTTGGGATGGGTGGCGTGCTCGTGGCGGGGGCTTGTGACTGAACATATATGGACATGCCGTGCGACCCAGGAGGGAAAAATGGGGCGCTTGATGACGGCACGGTCCTAGCCGGTGAGACATAGTTTTGTGGTGGGAGGCTCTCTGGAGGAGCATAACCGTCTGAATAAAAGAGTGACTGCTGCGGGAGCGGGGCATCTGGAGGTGTAGCGCGCCCGTGTTGTAACCATGAAGGATGTGGCGAGGGAGAATGGGGGTTTGGTAGGGTAACGTCGTCGGAATGTTCAGTGTACCCAACTGCGTGCATGGGATGCGGGGATGCCGCAGCGGTTCCAAGATTCATCGCTGTGGCGAGGGCGATGGGAGGGTCGGGGGAAGTAACAAGCTCGTCAAGGAATGAATGTAGTTCGTGTGGGTCGGTCGGAGGGCTTGAGTAGTTGAATGGCGGGCGATGCGACGACGTTGGGGGAGCGAGCAACGAAGAATCGCCGATCGAGCTTCTCTCGTCCGGGTCGTCAGCTTCGAACTGGTCTGGAGGAGAGTCGTGATGGTCGGAAGGCATGTTGGGTGCTTTGCTGCATGAGAAAGTCAAGAGGCCAAAGGGAGGCCTTTGAGACGGCCAGCTCACGTAATACAATCATCACGTACTTGTAGTTGGACACTGGGCTGCACTGCCCCTCACGCAAGATCGGGAGGATGCGCGAGGGCGAGAGCTTGCCGAAGAGGTTAAGCCAAGGCATAGCGGGCAACGGTCCGTCGGGATTTTGTTTCTAACGAGATTCGACCACAAAGAAAATCGACTATCAGAAATGATCTAATGACGAATTTGCAAAGAAAACCGGTCTTGATCACTCCGGAGGAGGGAGGGGAGGGGGTGTAGGGCTGTGGAAGCAATTTAGGGTGCAAACCCCAAACTGCGCGCGGACAGCTTTTTGGGACGGGGAAGGGACAGGATCGAGCACAGCGCACTCGACGTCTTTGACAAAGATGGGGAGGAGTATGTCGAAGCAGCGACGAGCGTGACCGTAGCGCCCGCGGTTAGGACGCATGACAGCCACGCAAATGACAAAGTCACGCATATGAAGGCCAGACGAACAAGTCTGCTTCTTCTTCAGCACTGGACATTCAGACAGCGTGTGTCAACAAGAGTTGCATTTGCGGGGGCAGAAAGGTGGGAGCAGGGGCTAGGGACACAAAATTGATCGTTGCTGCTGGGCTATTTTTTCTTTTGCCTTGGGCTGTGAAGGTTACCAGCCTGGCTGGCCGGCAAAATGTAGCTTGTAACACGTTTCGTTGAAAAGGGTTGATAGGGACAATAGACATGGGAGACAGACATCCACAGTGGAAAAAAATAATTGAGAGGTTGGCTTGTCGTGAAAAGGAGAGATGAGTGATCGCTCGGACAGTCGTTGCTGTGCTTATGCGCTGTCGCTCGTTCGCTCGTTCGTTCGTTGAAAGGCACCACCGTCGGCCCAATCCCGTGCTCGGCGCGGCGCGGCCACTCCCGGACAGTGACTCCTCTCCGATTCGTATTCGTTTGGCCTTTCATCCACAGCCTTGATGCTAATGGCACCATCAACGGGCCTATTGTACGTTTATGGCAGTCCCGTCGGTCATACCGCTCATGTGGAGCTGCTGCCTCACCCTTTGCCCTATCATGGGTGGGGTGACCACTACAGTAAAAAAAAAAAGACCACTACGGTAGTGCCCTGACGGCCAAATGAGGGGCACCGTTCGGCCCGGGAAAACATCCCCGTAATTATGTAATGATAAATAATGAACAAACAAAACCAAAGAGACAGCGGTGCGGAGTTGCCGAGGCAGTGTTTGGTTTGAACACAGACGGACCATGCGACGAGTGCGAGAGGCTCTGCACGCATCAACATGTAATGTTTGAGAAGTGTATTTCTGCAAAAATCACAAGCCATTGACCTGTTCGTCGTGTAGCGGACAGCCTTCTCGATCGTTGCATATGCACAGGACAATAACCAAGTTACTAGCTGCGGTTGCGGCTCGAGAAGCATGGCGGGGCCTAGGTGAGGGGTTGGGGGAGAAGCACTTCAGAGGGTCGTCATTACCTCAACCCGGCCAAGAATCAGCGGAACAAAAGGAAAGAAAATGATGATAATAAAGGATCAAAGGTGCCCAAATGGAATGGGAACGGGGGTGGCTTCTCCGCTGCCCACGGCGTCACGGCGTCGCCGCGCGTCGAAGCACAACTCTGATACTTTACATATCTATCATACGGTAATGTTATCTCCACGATGATCTCGGAGGTCTCGTACTTATCGTAAGTTGCACCCGCGGGAGGGCGTCATTCTCTCAAGTCAAAACGCAATGCCACGATGTTAAGTCGCAACCGTAGCTGGAAGACTCGGAAACTGTAAGCGCCAAGCGCCAACGGTCCGGGCACCCAACCCGCTTCGCTGCTCTTCATCCCATCACTATCCCATCCCGGAGTCAACAGCATTGCCTTGTTTGCTTCCGACTTGGGACATGTTTGTTTGTATCTTATGCACAATATTGTACAGTACGTTACGTTTGCAGGTGGGATCGATCCCATGATATCAGCGGAGAACCGCTCCCGACGAACAAAAGGAAAAGTATTAGTCGGGGTCAGTCACGTTCGTCGTCGGCCGGAACGATCCGTCCATCGGACAAGAAAAGAAGTCGGCCTTTGTACGTTACACGGGTCATCCATCGTTCGTTCGTTCGTTCGAAAACGCACACGCGCACGCGAGTCATTCCGGTGGAGTCGGAAGTCCGCGCTACCGTTTCTGGTCCCGCAATCTGGCCTCCGCCGCCCAACTTCTCTCAGCTCGCGCTCCCGACGAGGAACAACAAAGAGTCATCTTTTTCATATATGCACGCGCGCGCGGACGCAATCCTCGCATGACACGATAGCCTTGCTTTTCATCTCCGCGCTCCACGTTACACGCAATAATGTCATGCGTCGTGCAATTTACGCCTAGATGAACAAAAGGAAAATGTGACGTATAATGGCTAAGTAGGTTATGCGCGAGCTGCAGCGGGAGAGGGGGCGATACAGTGATCCATTCCATGAGTGGGGATATCGGCGACCCCACACCGACGGATCGACACCTCATCAGGTAAAATCGATCCATCACACCACAAGCCAGACGGGCCGCCAAACCCTGCGAGCGCGCGGGGGAGGATGGGGGAAGCGGGAGGGAGCAAATCATCCCATTCTTCGCTTTTGGTAAAGTCTAAGGGATAAAAATTTGCGAAACTCGAGTCGGACAGCAGGTTACGTGTCCACGTTCTGTACCCATTTGGCGATATTACAGTATATCCAAAGACCTTTTGACAAGTTGAGCCCGGTCCCTTCCTAAGTTACCTTGCGAGTATTAGACACCATCGCGGTCATTTCTAGCCCTCGAATTACCACCAAGCTTTAGCAGATGATACAGACAACGAGGTAATACACGACAGCAAGGAAAGAAAAAGTCGTTCGATTCCACTTGTGATGTGCAACATGGACAAGGTTTGACAACCTCCCGAAAATTCCCGAGGAGCAAGGAGGTCGAATTGAATTCAAAAGAGTCCAGGCCCCAGGAAGAGAAGAGGAGGTAATGAAGGGGGGAAAGCTTAGAGGGGAAAAATCGTCGTAGAGTTTAGGCTTCGTGATGTGTGTATACGAGCAACTTGTGTGTGTGTTGTACGGGTTTACCGTATGTGCTGGATCGTGACGTAAGGTCAACGTAAAAATGCTAACGTAAGATCTGGGAGTGAAGTAAAGCCACCGCATTCATACGCCGGTCGGGGCACGTGGCCCCCAACGCATGAATCAACTCCTTTGACAAGACGCACGCAAAGCATGATACTAAGGTTCAAAACGTGGATGGCGATGATGGCCCTCTCTCCCCTTTCCCCCTCTTCTCGCTTCGCTTCGCGGTGACCCGAGAACCCGAAAATGAGTCGTGCACTGCCTCAGTGACTAACACTTCGTATTGCCGCCTCGCTCTTATCTCGTATCAATTTTTTTTATTTCGAACAGTCATCTACGCCACTTGCCATCAATGCTTCGTCGGACTGTTTTTTCGTCTAGCAACAACCGGGTAGCGCGGCGCCAGCGGCGACGCCACCACCACCACCACACCACCACACCACCACAAACCGACAAACGTGGACGAGAGTGGAAAGGAGTGCAATACAGTACGGTATGGCGTTATCGACCATGCAATTCAATAGAGGCAGAAACTCTCAAGATAAGAAATAGATAGGTTCGAGACCCAAAAACCAAATATGGGGAGAAAAGTCGAGAGAAAGGATCCATGGAATCAAAAGAATTTTAAAATAAATTAAAATATGCTGTAGGGCAGCCTACAGCATGCCACGCGCAAGCCACGCACCTCACCCCCCGCCCCTCTGAGAGTAAAATACCTATGGGATGACGCTGTCGCGCGCCTCAGAGCCGGCACGCACTTGCCCTCTTTGCCTGCTCCGCAAAGGCACCAGGCGACGCGCATCGCCGGTCCCCCATTTACAGAGATAAGATACGCGCGCTTCGACACTGATTTCTCCTTTCTTCAAATCCCTTCCCCTTGACCATGACACGACACACCCCCAACAAAAGCTATGAAAAAAAGTCGTCCGCCGCCTCTCCGCCGCTTACGACGGACGGACGGACGCCCCCAATTTTTTTTAAAATTTTTTTTTGCAAGTCGTCTATCGAGCTGCCACTTGCCGGTGATTACGCCCTAACCTTGACCCTTGCCGCATGCGGTCATTCCTTCCCCGAAGGTCGGCGTCTGCGTGGACGTTACATGTCTCGTCTCGTTGGGACCTGTATGGATGCAATGGCACCATCGCTCCCAGTCGAGTCAACTACATGGTCGCCCATATCAACGATGCACGTTGCCACCTGGTTTGCGCAAGCAAGCAATAAATTTTTTTTTTAATATTCCTCGATTCATCTCATCCGAGCGTGCAAACAATGCAACCTTGTTGAGAACTTTGGCCACGCTCATAGACCATAAGACAATGACAATGGAGGGGGCTGCTCGCGGGATAGCCCGAAAAGGCCCTGATTCATCACGCCGCATCGGTGTGGGTAAGCCCGTGCTCGCGAAGCGCGGCTTTACGTCCGCGGCGCCCATCGCCCCGTCATGTCCGTTAGAGAGCGTGGGAGCGGAGGAAGTTCATTAACGCATGCAGCGTGCGCCAGAAACAGTGCGAAGATGCACCATATTGCGCCGAATCTCCGCAAGCGTGGGACCGGGGGGCGCCTCGTAAAAGGGTACCCGAGCGCCTGGTGTGGTTGGGGGAGGTGATCGCTGAGTGCGGTGGCTTAAGCCACCGATTATCCTCTCCGTCTCATCCCGCTCCGCGCGTACACACGCGAGTCGTATGACTCGACATTCGGAAATCCTCCTCCGCGTACCCTTTGATCGCGACCTACCGCGGGATTCCCTTCCTCCTGACTCGTCTTACTCGCCGGCGCCTGATTGCCTATCTGGGGATTTGCCAAATTTGCAACGTCGCAGGTATTGTATGCGAACCAATTAACCGGCACGCGGCAAACTGAAACCTTGGGGGGAGCTCAAATCCAATTCCCCTTGATAAGATCAGATCTGGAAACTTGTCTCAGATAGGTGCGCTCATCACAAGGGCCGTTCTCGCACCCCAATCTCATCAGTGCGCAAATGTCCCACTTTCCCTGTTCTCGCGAGAGAAAAGGACACAACGGTTACTCTCTGATATACCATAAGATGTGTTTAGTGATGAAACTTCATCGCGCAGTGTGTAGATATGAGGCAGAAAGAAAAGTTTCCGGCGTTCCAGTGAGGCGGAAAGCTCGCCTACTTCGTCATAACCGGTCTGATAAGTGATAAGCACGAGATCGATATTCCACGGCGCATGGGGAAGGAAGAGGGGGGAGACGTCGCGGGGCTGTGAGGGTGTTCGTGTGGGCCCCTATGGAGACTTACCGAGAAAGTTCGTGATGGTTAGACTACATTGAGGGCGTCACACGTTTAACGACGACGACAGTTGGGCGGCAGAACCAGTAATTCTAATGTGACCGGCTGACTGAGGGTTCGGTGCCAGATGGAGTGATCACGCAGCGCCACGGCGTGACGATAGCGAGGGTGTACAGCTTGGCGGGGTGAATAGGTCAAATGGAGCGATTTAGACGCTCTCGGCCATCCAAAGTCTAGGAAAGGAAGAGCTCAGACGGGCTTTCCTAGGAGAGCACGCCCGTTTCGGGCAGCTCATGGAAGCAAAACCCGATCATGTCGATCAGACAAGGTTTTTGTTTCCGCCACTTCTGGATAGTGTATGAGGGGGACGCTGTATCCAAGGCGACGAGGATACACGTTCCCTCCGAGTCGTAACCATGGGCCCATGCGTCGATAGATAATAGAGAGATGGTCCAGGCGTTGACAGTGGCAGTGCCATACGGGTGCCCCTGTTCGAAAGACAAATTAGATGATAAAAATTATCAGGAGAAAGTTAGCGCAGACAAGAGGAGTGAGAATCCGATCACGGTCACACCGATATTTACTTGCAAGGACAAAGTCGAATGACAGGAAGACAAGGCAAAGGGCAAAGGGTTATCCTCCTCCTTTCGGACCTCATGTACTCTCGGGAAAAGCGGCGTCGGTGGAGCATGCAAGCGTTGCGTGGTCGTCGGGTATGTCAGTGTAATTAGCATGAGGACACGGATGAAATGGTCACGGGGCCAGGCACGGCTCCACGCCCCTGCTCAGAACGCTCACGACATGTCCATGTCACGAGCGCAAAATTACACCTATATTTGCTAGGGTTTCCGAGAATTGCTGACAGCCGGTGCGTCAGCGGGCCAAAAAGAAATCGAGCAAAAGGGGAGGGCGCTCATGGGCGCGCGACCGGCACGTAAATGACGGAGGCGTGGGGAAATAAAGGGACAAGAACGAGGATCCGATTGATCATGCGGCTCTGATACTACTGTACTAGCCTGTCGGATCTTGTCCATATATATTGTTTCTTTTTTTTGCGATCCTCGAGGCGAATGAAAGGAGAAAGAAATGAAATAGGGTAAAGAGGGAAGAAAAGGTGAGAGGTAGTGTACCCAACCCAAGGGGAGGGAGAGGGAGGGAGAGATGTTTCCTGTGCAGAAGGCGCAAGGAACCGTGACCGGTAATTCGGTAAGTGAAGTGGCGCATGGGGAACAGGTGAACATCCGAGACAGGCCAGGATTGGTAGAGTTAGGCGCGTGGGGAAAGTAAAGCATATGGGATGGACAGACGACGTAGGACGGACAGGAAAGCAAAGTAGATTTGAAGATATTGTGTTGCTATTACCGGATGGGGTGTACGGGAGAGGAGAAAAGGGAACTTGAGAGAGCCGTATTCATTCACAGAGAGACAGGACAGACAGAGCAATATTATCAAATCAGTCCCAGATGGGAAAGCCGATTAGCAAAACGCCGAATATTTTTTAATTTTAATGATGGGAAATGCGATGCATACATGCAAGCTTTGCTGCATCGTTCAAACGCTGGAGATTTGTTCTTGTCACATTCCGAGTCATCGAGTCATCTCCCTCCATTCGTCAATTCGAAGGTGTTGGTTGAGAGGATGCGGGGAAAATGAGAGATGGAACACGGACGGGTCTGACCTACCAATTCGGGTGGCACAATGGCTCGGGCCAGGAAGTTGGCCTGACTCGTTCGGGAGAGTCGCACCGTTACGACTCACGAGGGAAAAAAAAGAATATATATATTATTAAAAAAAATTGAGGGTTTGAGAAACGTACCTTCATGAAGCGGAGAAAATAGGCGAAGGGGGATGGATGGGAAATGGAAGTGGACGAGGAAGGAGATAAGTATGAGAATATTGTTACCCACTTAGCCATTGACAATAACACAAGGCGGCGGCAAGTGGCTGACATTATTTGTTATTATTTGTGAATAGAATGGATGACCGAACATTCCTGATTTGTCGAAATGTGCCTCTACGATTCAGATCGGGGAAAGGACCCAATGAATGCAAGCGCCTCTCTGGTTTGGTTCAAGTTCAGATCTCGCCATTACGGCTGATGCTCCTTCGGGGGCGAACGGGGGGAAAACCTTGCTTGGCCTTCGGGGGGACTCTCGTATAAAGCCTCACCACGCTGCTAATTGTCTTCGGTTGCCGCCGCTCACAATTGTTTTTTTACGCTCGCCCCGACAAGACAAAAGACCAACGATCCTGCGCTCCTGACCTACCTTGAGCAACGACACTTTTCTCCCTCCTTGCTGTCTCAGCCTGGAGTATCTGAGCGTTTACCTTTGGCCTTTCTCGAAGCGAGCTTGCCTTGCCTTAACTTGTCCTTTTTATCTCTCGCCTTAACAATCACCTATCTCGTTCCCCCCGGTCCAACAATTATCTTCTCCTCCCCACTATTTTTCGCGCGTGCAAGAACAAAGAAAGCATCTTAATCATGCCCGCCATCCGCACGCGCGACACTCCTGCACATTGTGAGTACTCACTCGCCATCCCCCTGGAACGGTACCCTCTAACTCACACCCCACCCAAGCCCTCGAAGTGATCGTGGCTGCGCCCGACACCATTACTACACCCACATTCCATGTTGTTTCACCTACGCCCCGCGCATTTACGTTTCCTATGAACGTTCACGCTCCTTCACGATCGCCGTCCAACTCACCATTTGAGCTTGATCTCAGACAGCTCACATTCACTACGCCTCCCCCATCGAACAAGACCCACACCCCGTCTTCCTCCATCTCCTCCCTCTCCTCCCTCTCGTTGAACACCAACCTGACGAGCCCCCCCTCGACGGATTCCCCCATTTCACCATCGAGTTCTCACCGTCGCAGGCGCTCCACCGTCTCCGACATCAGCGAACGCCGACCAAAGAAGGGTGACGAGGATTATATCAAGCGGCCCGAGAACGCGTTCATCCTCTTCCGCCGCAAATGCTGCGAGGATCGCAATCTGGCGCAGGGCGCTGGAGATGTAGGCGAGGGCGATGTGTCCACTCAACCAACGAAGAAGCAACGCCAGGCTGATTTGTCGAAAACGATCAGTCAACAGTGGAAGAGCCTTTCAGCTGACGACCGTCAGTACTGGGAAGACCTCGCAAAGGAAAAGAAGGTGAGCGCACATTTCCGGCTTTTCTCCCCTCTCCTTTTTGCTTATTAGCGTGATCACAGAAAGAGCATGAGGCGATGTACCCCAACTACGTCTACCGTCCTCAGAGAGTCAAGGGCAAGAAATCTGCCGTCAATGGCAAGGGCAAGGCCCGGGGTTCTGATGAGCCCGAAACTGATACAGAGGGCCTGTCGTTCGTCATGCCTGTTCCCGCTGTTCCGCAACGCGTTGGACGTCGGGCCATATCCGCACCAACGCCTCCTCCGGCATACCAGCAGACGATCCACATCCCCATGGTCTACATGCCCTCTACGCCCACAACTCCCTCAATGGCTCCTATTTCCATAGCACGCACCACGTCTCCCACCCAAATCCAAACTCCGCTCTCTTCTGGTGGCATGGGCTACGACTATGTCCCACCCAATGGTGCGCTCTTGCAAACATTCAACAGCCAGCCCCAGGGATGGACTCCCGACGCTTGCGACGATGCCTACGTCAACGTGTTCGACTTGCCGCAGCTAGACTCGCTCGCCATACCGCACTGTGCCCCTTCCTCCGACGCACTCTTCAAGTCGCCTTCGCCAGGTTCTTATACCAACTCTTCCGGCCCATCGTCACCTCATGCATCCCCTTATACGCCCACAGCGCTCGAAACGCTCCACGTTACGGCCGATGCGTGGCAGGCTCAGACGTCGCTCCCCATGCTCGATATGGAGCCGCCGATGCCAGTCTCGCTCGAATACCAACCGTACTCATGGGCCACTGCGCCAGACTTGTGGGTTAACGGGGGCGCACCTATGTTCAATGAGGACTTTGATATCGCCATGATTCCACCTATTTCCATCGAGATACCCAAGTTCGATGGCCTCGCGCACGTCGCAGATCAGTCATGTGCACATGACTTCCTTAGCCCTCACGGGGAGCAAGATGGGGACACTTACGCACCTGTTTTCACGTTCAATGACGCGAATGAGATCCAGCTCGTGGACGGCTTCTGACCCTCACCACCCTCAATTCCACCACCTGCGTACGGCCCCGGTGGTCACGCAGCAGACGATGCCACCCACGCGAATGCACGACCACGACCTCACCTCACAACGTCTGTACGGATACTCCTTCTTTTGCTGTATTACCAACCTGGAGCCCCCCCCCACCTCCCGTACCTTTTTCTTCCGCCTTTTTTTGAGAACCCCCACCCACCTTCTTCCGGGTCGCGTCACCTTCAGGACACTTGGTCTTCTGTTGTATATTGCTTGTATTTCTTTTTCTTTTTTTTTGTCATGCGCGAGGTTTATCCCGCTGTATCCACCCTTACCCAGCCTTCCTCGCTGGTTTTCAATGTCCAATATGCGCTACTTACGACTTTTTGTACTCACCTTAACCCCCGAGCTACCTTTTACACCCTTTCACGCGCCCGACTTGGATACCCTGGAACGACCTATACGTATGACGCTTGCATTCCTTGACCTATCCCCTCTCTACCTGTCTTATCATTCACATAACTTCGCATGTCTCCTCAATCCTTTACCAGAGGTTTTTTGCAATGAAAAATACCTGATTGAACACCCGGAAACTTGCTCGTTCGAAAGACTTGGGGGGGGGGTTGGGAGTGGTAGCGATGGTAAGGGAGAGGGTTTCAACAGTCGTTACAATGTCGCGGCCCTGGAGACCACTCGCACGTGCCATTGATCCCTCTCTCCCTCACTCGGGCCCTCGATACTGTACTGTATCACTCTCACTACACAGTATTCAACTCTTCTTGGGGGCCTTTTGAGACTAACTATTCGAACATTTCTCCTGAGCCCACTTTTCGATTTTCATCGGGCTGATCAGGAAATAATATTGGTGTCCATACACTATTCTCGCCCTTATTTCGACCCCCGAGTTCCGACGGACCTCGTGGATCACACACTCCGTCGCCTGTGCGCAGTTTCCCTCCCTCCATGTCCATCCGCCTTACCACGAAACCATGATCTCCTTCGACTGGCTCACGTCGGATCATCGTGAAACTCCCCCCACCGCCGAGCGCCTAGTCCCGCAGCGGCGCTCGCTAACCTGGCAACCCTCCCCCTCGCCCTTGAGGCACGAATCCCCCATCGTGCAATACCCACATACGCCCCCGTCCTCCCCACCACCTCTCTCCGCAACCATCTGGTCGGACCTCCCCATCGAGCTCGTCACCCACATCCTCTTATATGCCGCCTTTGCCTCCCGCGCGGACGCCTATGCCCTCTGCCTCGTGTCCTCCGCCGTGCGCCGCGCGGTCCTCCCGGCCCTGTACTACAACGTGCTCCTGCGCTCCGCCAGCCAGGTGCCCGCCTTTGTCTCCCCATTCACCGCCAAGCAAAGCCGACTATCGATCCACATTTACCTCCACAACAAGAATGGCAACGCCAGCGGTAGCAACAACAACAACGACAACAACCCAAACTCCAAATTGGTAGCACACATTCCCATCCACGCCCTCGCCCTCGCCCTCCCCACCAAACGCCCCTCGCTCGAGGCCGCCCTAGCACGCACGGCACCCGCGCTTGCCTCGCTCGAGCACCTCGCGCTCACCGCACCGCTCCTAGGCGCACACGCACACTGGTTGCGCGCAGCCTCGCCGCACGTGCGTCCGCGCACGCTACTGCTCTACCACCTCGGGCGGCCCGCGCCGGTGCACTTCGGCGAGCCCTTCCTGCGCGGCGTGACGCACCTGTACACCTCCACGCTCTCCGGCTTCCGCGGCACGTCCCCCGCCTCGCTCCCCGCACTCACCCACGTCGCACTCTGCACGCGCGCGACGCAGCCGTCCCCCGTCATCGATGAAGTCATCGCGGCCGTCCGCCGGGTACTCACTTCCTGCCCGCACCTCGTCATGCTTGTCCTCTCCCTCGAAACCGCCAGCTCCGCCGCTGGAGCTAGTAGCACCAGCACCGCTACGCCGTACACCGTCACTCTCCCTGCGCCGTGGCGCAGCGCCCTTGCCCGCCAACGTGATCCCCGCCTGTACGTCCTGCCCTTTGCGCTGCATGCGCGCGCGATGTGGCGGGAGATTGCTGCTGGGGACGTTGCGGGTAGCGCAACTCGAGACGTGTTTGAGTGCGCGCAGGCGTGGCGCGAGGCTGAAGAGCGCGGGGCTGCCCCGATCATGATGCGTCTGGCAGAGGAGGTCGCGATGCGCAATGCGGAGCTCGACTCGTGGAAGGAGGATGAGTGGGATCTGGATCTGATGACCGCACCCGGGTACGTCCACGGTCGAAACACCGACGAGGGCGACACGGATACTCGTGAGTTTTTGGTCCTCCACCCTGTTACTCTTACTCTGCTACGCGATTGGTTGGCTTACATCTTTCCCTTCGGCCACAGCTGCGGTGCAGTGGTAATGAGTTTCATCTGCGCCACAAGTACTGTGAGGGGCTCGCTTGTGGTGGGTGATATGATATTCCCCTGATCTGGGGCTACTACTGCACAACATCGTTTTTGATCCCCCTCCTTCCCGTCGTCAAGATCGGGGGCCACGACGACCGCTACGATTCAAGACCCGCATGATTCGCCACCCATGTTCATGTGTCCATATGATGAAAGATGACTTGGTAATCCATCAATCAATCCAATCACTTCATCTACTCCGTCAACTTCCGTACATTGGCCCTTTAGACGCTGCTCTCACATAGGATCTGGTGATCTTTCCATTTTGCCCTTCAATTCGTGCTATTTTTCTCCTTCCGTCAGCATCGGATTTCTACCCCTTCATCTGTATACCGGTCGTTGTTTCTATCACTGCATCAGCACGCACCAACCCCTCCCCCTCATCGCCTTCCACCCTTCCCTCCTTCCTTTGTCATACGTCCCTACGTCCATTTTATGCTTACGAAACCCTCTTAACCCTCCGTCACCCGGTCCTTCTATTAACCGAATTGGAACAAAGAAGAAGCGCCCCTCCCCCTTTCCCTGCCTTCCAAACCCCCCCATCACGCATTCTGATGTCCACTGTGCGATACAGTAGTAACACGATGATGAAACCTTGCATGCTTCTTTCTCTTTTGTTTTGTCCTTTCGCGGGGAGAACATATGCCGTTTACAGAGAGGACAATACGAGTCGAACCCGGGCGTGTATGCAATGTGCGGAGCGTGTGTGTGAGAACGCCCGCGCCGGGCTGGTCAAATTGTTACTACATCTGGCACGGTTTGGTCTCGTCGATATTCACGGATGATGATGTGCCAGCGGCCCCCGTCTCATTCTCGCTCTCGACTCCGGATTCGATTCGGGACGTCGTAAATCTTACTTCCCCAGCGCGTCCGTCCATCCCCCCAGAATCATACAAGCCGAAATCTAAAATGATTTAAGACGAAAAATATATTATCCTCCTTGCCAGATGCGGGTCGGCGGCGAGGGCACGCAAGCGAGCAAGGAATAGTATAAGCTTTAGGAACCCCCCTCACGTCCCAGGCCACTCCATCCCACCTCGCCACGGATGGATTGGATGGATGGATGGCTGGTGGAACGCGGCGATCACAGAAAAGGAAAGATATACTTGTTTTGCCCGACGGGCCTTCAACCTCATTCCAATGGGGACTCGCTCACCCCTTGCTTGCCAGGCCAGGGACGCCCTGGTCCTTTCTTTTTGTTGTCATTTATTTTATTTTATTTTTTTCTCTTTCCTTTGCGCGAAGATGCGACCCTGCTTACTTCTGTTTTTGCGTTGCCGATTACGGGATATATAGATAGGCGCTCGCGGTGAACTGGGTGGGTTATCGTACATACGGTCGTAC
>QFFA01000664.1:0-12123 GCA_003316565.1 Russula foetens
GGACGAAGTCGCAGCTCTTGTCAGTCTTTTTCCTCTCGCTTGAAATCACCCCTTTAATCAGTCGTCGCGCACAGGTTATCGACAACGGTTCTGGCATGTGCAAGGCCGGCTGTGAGTGTTCCACCGAATATTTTGCCGCAAAGACTCATAATTCGTGGCGTCATTAGTTGCCGGTGACGATGCCCCCCGTGCGGTCTTCCCGTGGGTCATGGAGCCGTTACGATCAATTAGCACTATCTGAGTCTTTATCAACTATAACAGATCCATCGTCGGCCGCCCGCGCCACCAGGGAGTGATGGTGGGAATGGGACAGAAGGATTCATATGTCGGGTTTGTGGTCATCAAATTTCTTGACGCCGTCTGGTGACACCTAAAATACAGAGATGAAGCGCAGTCAAAGCGCGGAATCCTGACACTGAAGTACCCGATCGAGCACGGTATCGTCACCAATTGGGATGATATGGAGAAGATCTGGCACCACACCTTCTACAATGAGTTACGCGTTGCGCCGGAAGAACATCCGGTCCTCCTTACGGAGGCCCCGCTCAATCCCAAGGCAAATCGAGAAAAGATGACCCAGATCATGTTTGAAACTTTCAACGTGCCTGCATTCTACGTGCAGATTCAGGCAGTGCTTTCCCTGTATTCATCGGGTCGTACGACCGGTATTGTTCTCGACTCCGGTGATGGCGTCTCGCACACTGTTCCGATTTACGAGGGTTTTGCACTGCCCCATGCTATCCTGCGCCTGGATCTCGCTGGTCGTGATATTACGGACCTTCTCATTAAGAACCTCACCGAACGTGGTTACGCTTTCACGACGTCTGCAGAGCGCGAAATTGTCCGCGACATCAAAGAGAAGTTGTGCTATGTCGCGCTCGATTTTGAGCAGGAGATGCAGACGGCCGCGCAGTCTTCTGCACTTGAAAAGAGCTATGAGCTTCCCGATGGCCAAGTCATCACCATTGGTAACGAGCGGTAAGCATTCTGGTATGCTTTTTGTGAACCCTAATCTAATTCCGACTAGATTCCGCTCGCCTGAGGCACTCTTCCAGCCATCGTTCCTAGGCCTCGAAGCTTCTGGTATCCATGAGACTACGTAAACCAAGTTTTCTCTATCGTTCACCTCGCGTTCTCAACCTTTTTTGTAGTTATAACTCCATCTTCAAGTGCGACCTCGACGTCCGGCGCGACTTGTACGGAAATGTGGTTCTGTCTGGCGGCACGACCATGTTCCCTGGTATCGCAGACCGTATGCAAAAGGAGCTTACTTCACTCTCTCCTGCAAGTGTGAAGGTCAAGATCATCGCGCCACCCGAACGCAAGTACTCTGTTTGGATCGGTGGCTCTATCCTCGCATCGCTCAGCACTTTCCAAAATCTCTGGTGTTCAAAACAAGAGTATGATGAGTCTGGCCCCCAGATTGTACACCGCAGTACGTTTCCCAACTTCGTCCTCGCTGCCTCATCCCTCATATATGTATACCTCCAGAGTGCTTCTAGGCGTGTTCGCGTGTTCGCAGTTGTGGCAGGAGTATCTTTGGTCTATGTGCTTTGCTACGAGCTCTTTAAACGTTTCTTTACGCATACATTGTACGGTAGTTTTTCCGCCTAGCGGTATATACGAAGTATAACCAATTGATAGAAAGTGATCAATGTATTTCATGGATGATCGATGATTACTTGTTGCATAGAATAGATTATCGTCAAATCGCTATATCGTAAATTTCAAAAGTCGATGGGTGAGTACGTCTCTTACTACCGATGCGACCCACGGGTATCCGATCAACTAGGGCTGTACGGTAACCTCGGCTCGGAGAATTCTCCCCATCTCGACCACGTGACGCTAATTAATTCGACGCGTCGACGCTTCGCCACCCATCGCCATCGCCTCGACGCCCACCTCCACTGTCCCCTTTCCTCTCCTCCTCTCCTCCTTTTCCATCTCATGTCCTCGCCGCCGCACATGAAACACCGCGCCACCGACGACGAGCCGTCACCCCCTCGCCGGCCAACACCACAACTCGGCGCCATCGAGCTGTCACGCCACCGTCACGCTCTCCTCTCCCTCTCTCCTTCCCTACTTGCCCGTGTGTGGTCATTTCATGGCCTCGGCGTAGGTCTTGGGCTCCGAGTCTCATGTCCGTGTGTGCTACGCTGGCGCGCTCGGCGGCGCGGGGTCGCAGCTTGTACGACGAGACATCGTAACAGGGTGTCATCGTCGCGGACGGGCGCACGGACGTTACGATTTCGACGCACGGCGGTTACGGTGGGGGGGGGCTGGCAGAGTGGGTGGATTGTCCGTTTGAGTGGGTTTGAGATGGAGTTGGAGGTAGTTGCTGGGATGACGGTTGTGTCAGCGTTTGCGGAGGTTGTAGCGGCGGTGTTGGGCACACTGTTGTGTTCCGCGTTACGCGTTTGAAGCGCGGTGATGGGCCCCCCTCCATCAAATAAAACGTCGTGCGACTCGAGGAATCGGCGAGTAAGGCGATGGACTAGCCCAAAAATGGGTGTTGATGTCCAGTATGACCTGCCTGCTGCCTGGCAACCATGGAGAGATAATGAAAGCACTCCCTGGTGATGATAATGGGAGGGGAACTTGAAAGGTGAGGTGATGAATTTGGAGGAGATGGATTCTTTGAAATGAATTCATTCAATCACAGATGTGTGAGCTATATGGACTTCGGCATCCAGAGACCGCCATGGGTTCTCCGCGCGGAAGATAAGATCGAAGGTGTCTTCGATCAGAGAACTCGGTTCGTTGACACAGCGTGCTTCATCCCATATGTCCGAGTCTTCCATCTCCCCAATCGCCACTGCCTCTGATAGCTCTCTAAGAGTCAGTGGACGCTTCGCATGAGTTACCCAACGTAAGGCCCTTTGCACATGCATGCGTCTCGGGCCAGGCAGTTTGTCAATGGAATCCAGAATCTTGGAGTATGCTAGTCCCAATTCATTTGGGAAGGACCGCAGAGCATCCTCGATATCCTTGTCTGTGTGCTGTCCTTGTAGTTGAATGATTTTGGGGTGCAACCACAAGGACCTGACCATTCTATGAGCGGGGGCTGAGAAACGGTCAACAAACCCACTCACGTTCCCTCCGACCTTCGGCCAGAGTCGTCAAGACCCTCTCCCGTGATTCACGATCTCTGACCACAACAAATTCATCTGAGAAGTCTTCATGGCCTGCTGGTTTGAGCTTGTGCATCATGTAATTTTGACTTCCACCACTTGAATGAATAGCAGCCAGGTCATAAACTTTGGTAGCCTGAGATATTTGGCCAGACTAGGGATTGAACCCAGGCTTCCTGAATATGTACCAGGTGCTCTGTCAACTGAGCTACCTGGCCATGGGAATCAATGTATGTAGATTGTGTCTTATTGTGTCTTATCTGGATTGCATGTCACTCATGGAAAGATATGAGCAGATTGCACCTCCGGCATCTGTTTCATCACTGCCAAAGGAAAGTGCACTAAGAAGCTTATTGTAGTTGGGGCCACCATCCCCAAGTGGGAGTGATTTCAAGAATTCCCGCAGTTGGCGCTCAACACGCTCCCTCGTAGTTGAGCCTGCAATCGTCATGTGTCATTTCTTCCTCGAGTACTTTTTGGCGACGTTGTAAACTCTGCGTGCCTTCAATGATTCTCGTGTGCCGCCGCGGATGTAGTGGACCACCTAGCTGCACATGCACCAAGGGAATAAATTACTCTGCCGTAAGGCGGGAAAAGCAGACCGTACGCTAAGTAAAGCAGGATACCACAGAACACATCTAATTCCAAACCAAGCCTGGCAACGGATGATTTGTGAAGTAAGGGGATACCCCATGGCCACTTTTGTTCGAGCCGTTCACGAGACCGCATCGGGGAACAGTTCTTGGCGCACTTCATCTGCCTCTGCCTGTTCAGCATCCATCGGCCCCTGGACCTTCGCCCTCACCGCCTCCGAGCTCGCTGGTGCAGACTCCGCGGCCCCAGGTGGTGAAGTGTCATCAGAAGGTGAGACATTCCCTCTGCCCTCAGCTAGTTCGGATGCGCTCTCGTCCTGCCTCGGCGAAGCTTCCCCGCCTACGGCACTAACTGCCTTGGGTTCGTTGTCCTCAACAGGTGGTGCGTTCGGCTTTTCATCACTCTTGATTTCAACTTGCGGGGGTGGAGCGAAAATGTCCCGGCCAGGTTCAGCTTTCCCTGCATCCACGGTCGTCTCTTCTGCTTCTGGTGGTACTTCGGGAACCTGGCCAAGCTTATCCTCGACCACTATCGCACCACGTCCAGCTGGCTCGCCACCAATAGTCGCGAGCGGTTGAGAGGCGACATTGGACTTCTGCGGCGTGGCAAGGATGGCACCTTTATATTGAGAGTACTGGAAGGCGTGTTAGATTTTCATGAGGGATGGAAAAGCGGATGCCTACATCATTGAAGAAACTGTCACTGAAGGACAAAAAACTCAATAAGGACAGCACAACAGCATACACATCACGGACCGCGTACCAACTGAAGTCCCAAGATCTCAACCACCGAGCATTCTCGCATTCTCCTCTGGTCCACGTATTCCCATATACAAGCGGGCTGAAGATCGAGAAATTCCAGATCGCGAAGATTATGAGTACTGCGGCAATTTGGAGGCGCCATCGTGGACGGAGTGTCGACGTCAAGAAGTCGAATGTAGCGCAAAAAAGCAGGATCGCGAAATACAGGGCGGGGAGATAGTGGTGGAGGAATAACTGGCGACTCATGAGGAAGAAAGGAAGGTAATGGAGACACCACCCCATGAAAAGGAAGCCGCACAGCGTGTCGTACTTGACAACCTTGGCTAAAGGGGGTCAGAGGGATTTGGACCGTTGAGCGAGGAAGCAATACACGGAAAAAATGTCGCGTACTACTTTCAAAGTCCCTGTGACCTCGTTGCGCACGAAGAATGAGGAAGCCTCGCACTGCGATGTAGCCAGCAATCGAGGCCGTGCTCAGGAACCAGATCAGAGGGTTACCGAGGAGATAAATCTGGCGATGATCTTTTACCCAGAAGTTCTGTAACGATGTTCTTAATAATCGTCGCGAAGGAGCGAACAGGAAACCCTCACAATCCCGCGGCGCAACCGGGGCCATGATGAAGGCCGTGAGTCATATGTATGCCGATCTGTGAGACCCGCATTTGTGTCCCACATCACTCGCTGAAGCTCGAAAAACTTGTCCAGGAAGCCCATTTTCCGATAGTTGACCTTCGGCGCATCTGGTGGCACTACAAACCAAGTCAGCTGCGGTTGCTGGGTGGACTAATTCGTGAGCATACGATTGGGATGGTCACTCGACTCGACCATCCACAGCGAGTTTGCCCTTACGGCGTTCTTGTTGCAGGTCACCTCCTGCTGTTCGTACGCCCACTTTGGCAACTTGACTTTATGTGAAAACAGATGGCATCCCGTCAGTGCATGTCTCAGTCTGAATTGCGTCCCTAGCGTTCGCAGACGACGACTGGACACTGGATCCCGTTTGTTGCCTTTCTCTATTTCGACAACCCAGTCGTCATTCGCATCGCCTGAAAAACCAGCCATGCCGTATGCAGAGACCTCATTCTGAAAGTCAACTTCGGAAACTGGCGGACGGAAGTCGTGTGAATGTAGGTTCTTCTCTGTGGAAATGTGCCTGAGTTTGACACGTGCACCGTTCTGGATGTAAAGCAATTCCGGATAATTCATCCAGTCCGTTTCAGGGTGGTTATCGTGGGTCGCGTTGATGATGCGCCATTCATTGTTCTCATCGATATGAGGATACAGTGTGACTTGCTGCTCTGTGGAAACAAATCAGCCAACAATGGTGAACAATGTTGGAGAGACGTACGTTTACTGCCACCTGGGTAATTATGGCTGTGCGAATGCAAATAACCACCTTGAGTGTTGATGTGGCGAATTGCAATTTTAGAACCGACTGCGATGTCTACGAAGTATGCTTGGTAGGAGCCTTCTGGGCGTACTTATTGGAACGCACCTGCATATGTATCTGCCATCCCATGACCACCCAAGGTATGCTGAAACTCCGCGCTCATGAACCCATCCCCATCCCCAGAATTTTCCAGAATCAAGAAATGAATCTGGAACATGATCATATAGAATAGGATCGGAACGATGATAAGGCAGAGGGCACGGGCAAGGAAATGCCTGATCCAAAGCCTCGGTGAGACGCGTAGATCGCCTAGAAGCGTCCACAGTTGTCGAATCGTCCCAAGGCCAACGGTTGCGATTGTGAACAGGCCCACCCATTTGCTGCTGACGACGGCGCCCAGAGAAAGGCCAGTAAGAGTGAGCCAGCCCCACCACTGGTCCGAGAATGGCTCGTGCTTATCCTCGTTGCAGAAGCCGGTCCAGACGAAAACGGTGAGCGCGGTGAAAAAGACGAGTGGAGAGTCGAGAAGAATGTGCCGTGATTGGGTGATGAGGGCGTTCTCGAAAATGATAAAGAGAGAGGCGAGAAGAGATGTGGTAGCGCGGCAGTCGAGACCGCGGAGAGTCAGGTAGGCGAGAGGAACGGTAGCGATCCCGAGGGTCGCAGGGACCATGCGCATAGCCACGTATGGCGTATTTTCGTATGGCCTAGAAAGAGCACCAAACGGTTAGGGCAAGTCGCCTAGAAACGTCGTAGGAACGTACTTTGCAATCTCTGAGAAATCAAAATGTCCATCAAATCCAGACACGAAAGCTGCAAACGTGATGAGCAATTTGGCGAGTGGGGGGTGAACGTCCACGAAATATCGTGTCTTGATGTATCGCGAGGCAAACTTGCCAAAATGAACCTCGTCGAATCTGGTAATTTGAGAGTTCGCGACTGGTCAGCTCTCCTGAACGTTACTTTGATATAGGAGGAGGGGGAATTGCATACACGACACTGTCAGGTTTTGATATACGGAACAAACGCACCGCTGACGCGATGACGACGAGAACGAGGAGTAACTTCCACTCTCCTGGGGTTATGTTGAAACCTCCAGAAGCATGCGCAGACTTGCGGGAGGGACCGTAGCCTAAAGACGCTGCGGCTCGACGTTCGTCAGCATCGAGGTGACCTTCTTTAGGTGGAAAACGTGGGACAGATTGATGATAACTTGGGGGGGGAGAGGGCGGACGCCTGGCACGTACTGCACCAGACAGCATAGTCCAAGGAAAAAGAATGAGGAGACCAGCCTACTAGGGCAAAACTGAAGACGACTTTGTGTGATGTGATGTGAGGGGGAGGGGTTAAAGTAGGATTATGTAAGTAAGCGCCGCAGCATTAATTGGCCTAGGCGCTTAAAGGTTACATTTTCTCTGAAGTGTTGTACGGATTTAAAACTACTCTTTATACTGCCTCCCTTTTCCGCGGTGCCGCGCGTAATATGTCGTCGACTCTGTGAGCAGGAATATCAAATTTCAGTATTTTTAGAAGCAACGAACAACAAGCGATCGTCGTACCTGATGATCATTTCAGCTGCCTCAGTGGCGCTAAGAACAACCTGACGCTTGAGCTTGTAGCTCTCGGTAACACCACGCTCTTTCATAGAACTGATGGACCCCTCATCCATGTCTAGTCGCGTCAATCGCCCTTCAGCTGCTTGCTCCAGGTCAGCAAAAAGCAGGAAAAGACTCACTCAACCCGGCATCTGCCTGCCCTTCATAATGTGCGGCCCGTAATCTTGCTACTAAATCAGATGAATCGTACCCAGCGTTGTCCGCTAAAATCGTCGGGATTTGACGCAGAGCGCGTGCAAACGCTTCTACCGCGATCGCCTTCTTTCCGCTGACCTTCTTCGCACTCTCTTCTACTGCTACGCTCATCAGCATCTCAGAACATCCACCACCAAGGACGATCCGGGTCTCTTTGACTGTCTGCGATAACACAGACAGTGCGTCGTGTAAAGAACGTTCGGCCTCGTCAACCATCTGATTAGTTGAACCGCGCAGCACGACTGTACACGCCTCGCCAGCCGCAACGCCAGAAAACTTGATAAGCTAGACGATGGCTTGTTAGAAGTCTCTGGCGGGTCACCGTTTGTAGACCCACCTTATCCTCCCCAATCATGATTTCCTCAATCAGGTCGCACCGCCCGAGCTTGACGAGATCCGGTCGGTCAAATGTGCTCGTGATCTCGCCCCCGGTTACGAGTGATAGGCGTTCAACGCCCTCGAAGTCAGCATGCTCGATCGACATGATCCCTTTGTCTGCAAGAATACTCTCGGGGTAGTTGTAAATCAGTTGTCGGTTGACAAAGACGTTGATCCCGTGTGATGCAATGGCCTCCACTTTAGCCTTCATTTTTTCCTGTTTCGAAACCGTCAGTCATATGAATTCCTGTGGGAAGAGACACACGTACCCGCTCGGCACGCTCTAGCTCTGCAAGCTTCCCTGTACTATCAACCTTCATGCGTGCCCCGAAAATTTTGATCTTGTCGGTATCCATAGCTATATGCTCGACGTTTTGAACAAATGCATTAATCCACAGGTACGGAAAACGTACATGTGTTAGAGATGAGGATCTTGGCATTTTCAACGCGTTTTGGGCAGTTGGTTCCGATGGACTTGTCGAGGATGAAACCTGAAAGCATATTCGAATGTTACACAACAACGAATGAAAGGATGTTAGCACTAGCCTTCGTCAAGATATGAGTCCGTCAGTTTTCCGCCGACTTTTTTGATGACCTGAATGTGATCCAAGTCTGTCGATCCCTGCGGGAGTATAAGAAACGAGTGAAGCGCCATAACACACCCGGACGGCAGTCTCACCTTCAACCGGAGGACAGCATCGACGGCAAGATTTGAGAAATAGTCCTTGTCTTGCGACAATACCTTGGATGAAAGGGTCGTCCGTGCAATGTTCACTAGATCTTCCCGAAATGTTGCAGCATCAGACCTTCGATAGAGAAAAAGCGAGCGCGTCACATAAAATCAACAATGATCGCGCGTAAGCGACGTACCCATGGTCGACAGCGGCATCCTCCAACGCCTTGAGCGCTGCGGCGCTCGCTATCCGATACCCCTCCACGATCGTTTGCGGGTGGATCCTCATCCCGATGAGCTTCTCCGCCTCCCGCAACAACTCCGCCGCCAGCACCGTAACGCTCGTCGTCCCATCCCCGACCTCGTCGTCCTGCACCTTGGAGATGTTCACGAGGATCTTGGCCGCTGCGTTGTCGAGTTGGATCGCCTTAAGGATCGTCGCGCCGTCGTTCGTCACGTTGATATCGCCAGACGACATCGACTGCAGAATTTTGTTCATCCCTTTGGGGCCCAGCGTGCTCTTGACGAGGTCGCCGAGCGCGAGAGCACCTACGAAGGAAGACAGACGCGCGTTCTCTGCCTTCTCCTCGGTTGCCTAAAGATGGGGCCGTCAGCGAAAAATACGGTAAAAATCGGCACACTCTTATATACTTCTTCATTGAAAATGTTCACGGACATCGTTGAATGCTAATCGTATGAAGTCTTGAACGAAGCGGCGCGCGGTAGGAGAGGAAAGTCGTGGGGGGCTATCGGCCCGGCCTGCCTGCCTGCCCTTCAGTTGCGAACCTCTCACCGTGACCTACCTTTTACCAATACACAATCAATTGACGGCTTTTCACCTTGCGCTTCGCTACGGTAACGGGCCACTTTGTCTTAAATTTATTGATAAAACCGCAGCATTGAAGTATAGTGGTGGGATCAAGTGTTCCGAATAGATATACGAAGGCACTTTCAAGCAGCGCCAATAAACGGGGACAAAGACACTACATGGTGGACAGTCTCTAACATTGACCGTCTTATTCGGTATAGTACGATGGGCTGGAATAACAAAAGATGAACCGATGGAATCTAGGCCCATTGGTTGCTCGTTGGGTACATTCCCCAGGTTGCTAATGCAGAATCTTTTAGACATCGTTCGCACCCGCCAAGGTCATGACACCAAGGATAAGCGTTTGCTTTTGAAGGGTCGAAGTCATATAGAAATTACCAGCAGATGAATCTGCATTGGGAGCCCATGGATCATTTGTAGCATGTCAAAATTGAAGGGCGCAGGACAAAGCACTTTGTCGAAACAAGCCGTTCTGTCGTGCTCAACGGCGCAATCCGACCATGGCCGACTCGGTTATTTGATTATGCTGAGATACGTCCCACGAATTTTACCTCGCTATCAGGAGCCTTTCTGTGCTGGTGAGGACTCCTCGTTGGCACATAGAACGCGTTGGGGATTCCCCGACATCGTGGTCTTCATCATTGCGATATCGAATGCGGAGCGTATTAAGTGGATTTCGGGACCCCTTACCACTACCACAGCGACAGAAAGAGAAAGTCTTCTCGCCCCTCCAGTCATAGGGGACGATGCCCCAATGAAGCCTCGCCACCGTCCCCTCGGCGACTATGAGAATCACGAAAGCCGTAACGATCGGCCTTGACATATGCTTGATAGGTGGATCTCAAGTGGTCGGCGGTCCACAAATCATGCCTTTTGCGGCAGAGTGCTGACCGGATCTTACTCACTATCCTAATTCCTCCGCAGTCATACCAGACACTCGCGTCGCTACTTATATATTTCCAATATCCCCCCCCCCCACTTCGCTCGTTTCACGCCATTTTAGCTTGGTTCCTCAAGCCCCTCAAGATTCCTGTGGACCAAGGGACAGGCTTACTATATGAGAAATAGTGACCAGGCGTCCGCCCGGGTAAGACCATCTTTCACGTGAATCTTGTTTGGTGACACTTCACGCGACTTCGGTGCTCGCGCACGCTCAGGCTGTAGGTATCTCGATTGATTCGCCTCCGGTCCGGTGCGACATGGTATGCAGCGGAACATTCAATGATTTCTACACGATCGTACCCTCGAGGTTATCATGATCTGACCCTGGTTGTCACGCACATCCCTCAAGCTTCAAGTTATCGATTAGATGATTCGGATCCGAGCAGCCGAAGTTGGAGGGGTCACTACTGTAAAGGATGTGGCCACCGTCGATAAACGTATCCATAATTCAAGACGCCAAAGAACTTCTGGGTCCATTGATGCGATCGACATGCTCCTGCGTCTCTATAATCTCCTGATAATCGTATTGCGAAGGACTCGAAGCCGTCATACTTTGGCTGTCTGTCCAAGTTGAGAGCTGGAGCTGATGAGCAGAAAAGCGGGCGTAACGATTTTGGACCCGAGTAACGATATCTAATACAATGGACAATCCTCACAGATCCTTCTGATAACATGTCATATCTTGCTTTGCGGGTATATACCAATAACGTAAATAAACTGAACATGCGCACGGCATAACTTAATGAGGGTCCGGAATGTCTTCAAGATCGCCTTGCCCCTGGTCGCTTAACAAAGATACTCCTCGCCCAACGCACCAGTGGTCGCAGATTCTTTCGGCGCACAGGAGGCCCGTGCATACTAGCGGGATGTGACCCTCCTGCATCTGCTAACTCCACAAACGACTCCGAACTGGTGCAGGACGAGACCGAGGACACGGTGACTGTGCTACTATCGACCCAGTTGACGACGGAGGGAAGAGCGCCTCCGAGCGCATGGAATAATCGCTGGTGGCGCTGACATGCTGGAGTCAAGGCTACGGGAGCGAAGCGGAACGAAAAATCCCGGTCCGGGTTGTACTGCGTGCTGTAGGGCTCCCCAGCGATGAGCGTAGGGCATTCCAGGCTAATGCAATCCCCTGGACCGATGCTTGGTATCCACGGTGGAATTAATGAGCGTTTTGACAGGGCGTCCCAATCACTAGATTTTTTGTTAATTCGAAGTAATACGGCTTGGCGTCAGAGAGCTCACAGTCCATTAAAGAATTGATGTCTTTTGATTTCCTTAATGTCGAGTAGTCTAGCCATGGGGCGCTTGCGTAACAACTACAAAAACATTTGTTAGAAAGCTGTAGGAAGATCCCCGACAAAAATTTACCCTTTTAATGAGGTCAGCTGAATCTGGAGTAAGGTGGGGGCTGCCTTCTAATTCGCCGTGCAGAACGTTTCGAGCCAGATGTGCAAGCCAAGATGGATCGTCCTGAGAAACAGTGTTAGATTTGAATGCTTCCTGAATGTGAAATCAACAACAAATTCAGATATCGGAACGGGGGAGACCAACTTTTCCTGTGGTTAATTCATATAGCATTACTCCAAATGCCCAAAGATCGACCTCGCG
>QFFA01000665.1:0-10646 GCA_003316565.1 Russula foetens
ATCTCGTTCTAATTACCGTACGCTGCATCGCCTTTTTCTCTCTCCCCACACCTCCCTCTTTCTCTCAATGCGATGATTCTCCTCGAAACTAACCTTCGTGTTCAGGTACCAAAAGGCACCGCCGTCGGACTCTTCGCTCTCAAAAAACCATTTCCTTCCCTAATTTCGTCCGATAAGCTCCGATCATAGGAATCCTGGTGACACCACACTCCCGCGTGCCCAGGCTTTCCACTCCCTTCTCGATCGCTGACAATCGGACAATCTGGCGCGCGGTCGTGCTGCTGCACGCAGGGGTAGAGATGATCAGTCATCTCCCTCCGTCTCTACAGAGCGCTCTCCAAGCGACAAATCCAATCACTCTCCCCAGCCTTCCCCCGTAGGACCTTCCAATGCCGTCTTCCCATCCTTACGCAGCGAGCTTGATGCCACACGGGCTGAGCTTGTGAGACATCGTTCAGATGGAACAAAGCTCGCAGAGAGGTACCGTGCCCTCGAACGAGCTCTTCAGCTGGCTAAGGATGCCCTCCGATCCCGCGATAAACAAATAGAGGACCTCAGACGCGAGGAACGTGAACGGGAGGATAAATTTCGACTCAAGGAGGCTGAGGTACTCCGCAAGGAGGAAGAGGTCATCATCCGAGAAGGAAACGCAAGAAAGAAGGAGGAGGAGGCTCGTCGTCTCGAGCAGATGTCACAACAATCTCTGAAAAATGCCCAGCGGCTTGAGTCGGGCGCGCGTGAGGCGGAAACTTCTGCCAAGAGACGCGAAGCTGCCGTGAAAAAGAGGGAACTTGAAGCCGTGGCCATGCGTGAGGAAGCCCAGGTAAAGAAACGCGAGGCAGAGGCCCAGATGCGTGAGGTCGAAGCCCATAGACGGGAGGTCGAAGCCCTGTCGTCGGAGGTCGAAGCCCTGTCGTCGGAGGCCGAAGCCCTGACGTGGGACATTGAAATGGAGGAAGCACAGAATAGCTATAGCGAAGTGGGTCGCCTCGAGGAGAAAGCGCGACAGTCTTTGAAGGAGGCCGAGGGCCTCAAGGCTACTGCACGTCAGGCTGAAGTTTCTGCCAAGATGCGCGAGGCGGCTGCTCAGCAGAAGGAAGTTGATGCCCAGCGTAGGGAACGGGAGGCCAAGATGCACGAGGCGGTTGCTCAGCAGAAGGAAGCTGATGCCCAGCGTAAGGAACGGGAGGCCAAGATGCACGAGGCGGCTGCTCAGCAGAAGGAAGCCGATGCCCAGAGTAGGGAACGGGAGGCCAAGAAGCTCGAGGCGGAAGTACAATACAGGGAGGCTGAAATACGCCGAAGGGAAGCAGAGGCGAGCAAGAAAGAGGAGGCAGTGCGTCTGTTGGAGGAGAGGGCACGACGTTCTCTGGAGGAAGCTGAACGCTTTGGCGCAAGCATACGTCAGGCAGAAGCCTCTTCCAAGATGCGTAGGGTGCAGCCACGTCACAGTCTTGACCCCGAGACGAGCCATCACCACGACGGGCAATCATATCTAGCACAGCATCGGGCCTCGCCGCTGACAAATGGATCAAAAGCAGAGACCCGAGACATCGAGGAACGACTACGGAAGAAGGAGAGATACCTCCAGATTCGCGAAGTAGAGATCCAGAAGAAGCTCCAGGTAGTGGACGACAGAAGAAAGGCCCTTAATCTCGAGGAAGATGGCCTCCAACAACGATTGGCCGCTATGGGAGAACAGGAGAAGAGCCTGCGTCTGTGGGAGGAAGCACTGACGCGGTCGATGGCCATCGAGAGGCAACGCAATGGTGTTGACCGGGAGGCTGACTTAGATTCGCTGGCCTCAACGATCGCGAATACTCCTCGCATTCGCCTCAATGTTGGCTTTAATCACAAGAGCAATGTGGGGTTGAAGGACCTGGGGGAGTTTAGTAACGAAGGATAGCATGGATTCATGGAGTTTTTCTCATATCTAGCCTGGGGTACACCGTGTAATCGTACAAAGGTTTCATTTCGTCGTCTGAAAGTCCCACTTTCATTTGTATATCTTATTCACCCCGTCCCGACTGACGTACATGATAACACGGCCAAAAATTCTCTAAGGCACACGACCTGTGGGTATGACTATCTTCGGTGCAAATTACGTCTGGAGCACAATTGCCGCTGCAAGGTAAAAACAGAACGCAAAACTAAGCAGTACAGACACAGAAGTACGGGTCAATCAAACATTAGACAGCTTCTTCGCTCCCAGTAGCAACTTTCTCCTTCTCTTCCACCACATTACCTGAAGAGCCATCACTCGCAGGAGTTAGGGATTCCATGACGCACACTTGGTCAGTTCCCTGCGTTACTCCAGATGCGGAGAAGAAACTCGTGCCCCGACGAGCTACGAATTTCCCGAGATGACCCACGCCGCCGTCACGTACTTTGGACGATCGCACGTGTTTGGTTAAACCAGAGCGGATCATATTTCCGCGGTAAATGCGTGAAGCACAAATCGAGATGACGACGACTAAACAATAAAAATGAAAAGGCCAGGAACGAGAGTGAAAAAAGAGCCTTACGAGCAGGAACCTGTGCAATCTGAATAGGGAAGGAAGGGAAGGGTGTCAATTAATACGTCCGTTCTATGAGGCGTAATACGCACTATATCCATTACACCTTCCAAATCCGCCTCTCCGTGAGCACAAAATCTTGAACTGGGAATGTGAACTGGCACACACCGTTCAAATCCAAGTAAATAAAAACCTGGAGACAAAATGTCAACAAATAAAGACATCCAACCCTGATAAACATACCAGCGGGGGGATTGCGGCAATAGTGAGGGCAACAACCCACGGCACACCCTGCGGTCGGTCATGAGTCCTAATATGGACGCTCGAAAGTACATCCAGGAAAGGCTAACCTGTGCAGACAAAAGGAGCCAAATGTTACCCTTCTCGCGGTTGTTCCACAAGAGCCCAGTGAGCATGAGCAATAACAGCACGAAGTTAGTGAAGGTGATGAAAAGAATGTTGTATTTGGTTTCGGTTATATTCGAAGCCCAACAGAGCGGAGAGCCTTCCACCGCGCGCCCATGGATTACGGCCACACCTGAACTTGGTTAAGAGGCTGTATCTCCAGGAGAAGAAGGCCAGGTAAACGCACAGTGAATGAAAGCACCGAGGTTGATGAGCCAAGTAGAAGCGGAAATGCCGAGAACGATCCTGTTACGCTCCCAGATCTCCACTCTGAGAGCGTAGCCAGTGAGCGGGAGAGATGACGCAAAAAAATAGTCCACCCACACGCGTAGAATGATTAAAGATGACGCAAACAAGAACCCCCCGCATGAGAAGAACTGTATTGCCACAAATTCAGGACGTTATTGGAAAGATCAAGTCAACTTACGACGAGAAAGGGAACATAGACCTAGAAAGCAACTCAGCCTCCTCGTGTTCTTTCCACTTGAACAAAGCAAAAGCGAAGGACCGTACCCCACAGTTCAGGCTCGAGTCCGCCACGGCATCGTACAGCACGAACTGCATGATGATGATGATCAAAGGGAACCATCGTGTTCCCAAGTAAAGCTAGTAGCACCAAATCTAATCAATTATCCGAAAGTCACCCCTAAGTTGTTACGGGACATACCAAACACGATGGGCGAAAGGCGCATTCCCGCAAGTAGATAAGGAGGTCAAAGTCAAGATGCAACATAAACTCCCATCTGATCGCCGAGAAGAAGGTCAAAACGGAGACGTGGTCGGCACCTGAGTGAAATCGAGATTGCTCACATGTACAAGCCACCCAGGAAATGGAGCAGCTTGACGTATGACACTGTTCCGAAAGGCGAAATCGATGACCGAACCCCTCACGAATCTGATAGGACGCACAAGTTTCCAGGAGGATAACGGCGGGGCTTTGCCAGTCGGTCATGATGTACGTTGTGGGTGGGGAGAAACACAACGAAACGAAGCGCCAACGAGCACGGAAGCAAAAGATGAAAAGGTCGTCGCGACGGAACTTATATCCTCTCCCGCGATTCAATTACATCCGTGGATCCAGGCACTCATTTTTGCAGTGCGATTACGCTTGGCCGCGAATCTGTGGCTCAGGTTGAAGTTCCGCAGTCAGGACTTCCACAGGCGAGCGCGGGAGACAACCTGTCGACGGAGCGGGGGCAGCGGCGAATTCTGCCACTAGCAGCGTCTTCCATTCTTCGAACAGCAATCCAACTTCCAACGCACTGTATGCGCAAGAAGCTGGGGATATGGTCGGTCGCTTTGCCTGTGTGTGTCTGTAGATTCCGTCTTCGTGCCTACCCTCTGTATTTCAAAAAAAAAACAAGCTGAGGATTAATTACGTCCAGCATGAACATGACAAAAAGCAAATACAGTACCGTGACAGGCTTTCAATAGCCTTTCGAGGTACAACCCGACAAGATCTCATTGGACCATTGGGTCAAATGACTGCCAGTGGCGTCTAGATATGGGCGGCGGCCGTGACGTTAACTTGAAAGAGTCCAGGGTCACTTTCGCTCGCTTCCGCCCGCTGATAGCGCTGATCTGCCAGTGGCAACAAAGCATTCAAACACGTCGGATTGATCTTGCTGGGGTAACAGCACAGACTCGGAATCTATATCAATGTGCCCAACAACTGAGTTGTTCCCTATTTCATACCTATTTCACTGATAGCACCTGGTAACTGACCTAGTCTCCTTTAAATCCTAAGTTACGGAACAACAAGGCACATTTATCAAAAATTTGCATGAACGCAGTTAATGCAAAGTCCTCATGTCCAAACCAAAAAAAAAAAGCGCGGTTCTCGTATGATCTGTACAATGCATCCGCGCACGAGTCCCCGACCAATAGAATTCATTTAAAGAGAAAATCGTAGAAGCTCTCTCCCCTGCCAGCGTCGCCACTCCCAAACTTTTTCGCGGCCGCTCTGCCATAACGCCGACGTGTCTGTCTGCGCGCCGGGGAACGAGAAGGGGACGAACCCGAGCGCGCGCCTTGACGTGCATCCCACACCGCGACCCGCGTGCGGTAAGCAGCTCCGCGCAGTGGCAGCCGTGGTGCCTCATCTTCGTTCAGCAAGGACAACGCTGCAGTTGCCTGTTCAAGGTCACCTCCGCTTCCACCGTCACCCCCTTGCACGGAGCCAGTCTCCACGTCTGCATCCACGTCCGAGGCGATATCTGACAGCGGAGCCGTCTCTTCTCCTATATGGCTGAGGCGGTGTCGGCCGCTGGGCTGCTGTTGGTGCTGGTGATGGTGGTGGTGGTGTTCGCGCCCCGGTTCCAGGTCAGACACAAAGTCTGATTCTGAGAGCAGATCCGAACCACCGTCGATCGACTGGATATCGGACAGCGACGAGGGCACGTCAGAATCGTACGACGACTGCGAGGAAAAGTCGCCGTCGGTGGTGGGTGGCGTCGCGAGCGCCGCGCGCGCAGCTGTGTCCGTTCGCGTCGCGTTCGGACGCAGTATGTGCGTGAGGCGGTGTGTCGGGGTGTCCTTACCTGAGTGATTAGACGATCAGTATACGTACTTCCAAGGGACATCAAACAGACAGAAAAAATAAAAGAAGGAAGCCAACAAAACCCGTGATCGAAAAAAGAGAAACGGGGTGAAACGTACTGAAGCTGATGACGTTGTGATACCGCGCGCAGCAGTGCACCACGTACCGCGCCCAAGTGTCGTTCTCGATCCACCAGACGAGCCGTTGCGGGCTGCGCTCGACCTCACGGACGTCCTCCATCCCGGCGACGGGACGACCGGGGAACTGAACCTGAACCTGGTGGCCATCCTGACTCGACAGTGGCTGGCGCTGCGCGTCGGGGTCCCTCACGACCACGACGTCGTCCTCGCCGCGCAACCATCGCACCAGTTCGTCCTCGACGCCGCGCACGAGCGCCTGCGTGCGGGGGCCAGCGCCGTGCCGGCCCCGGAGCGCTCTGCGCATCCCGCGCACCGAGAGTCCGAACTGGCCCGCGGTGCTCGTCTTGGCATCGGGCGCGGGCGGGACGGCCGCGGGGAGCGGTGTACTGCGCGGGAGGAAAGGGGGGAGCGGGATGGGGAACGTCGCTTGGGGGAGGTCGGGGGCGGGCTCGAGGTCGCGCTTCGTTGGTGGGGCGATGTGCGGGTTGTCCGTGAAGCGGGCTGTGCGTGCGCGTAGTATGGAGGTGGTTCCCCGGAGAGTTTTTTGTGTAGCTTTAGGAGGGAAGGGGTGTGCATTGTCGAATAAGAGACGCACCGTTCTCCCGTCGTCGGACCCAACGTTTGCCCTCGTTGTCATTCCGTCGCCAGGCTTTCTTTGGTTGGACGGGGGCGGACGGGGGCCCTGTTGGTTGGACAAGGTGGGCATAGCGGCTGGTCAATCCGGGGTTGCGGAGGATGGACGGGAAAGATAGCGCGACTGGTCCCTTATCTTCTGTTGACAACGACGGAACAGATTCGGTGTTGTTTGCGTTTGCCGTTGGTGAGGAATGGGAAATAGGCCTTTCTTGAGTAACGGCTTCCATGTCAACTTCCTAGAGATGATGCGAGTATAGTGAACGTTAATAACTTGGTGATGCTGTATATAAGTCGATAAAGTTAAAGTCGAGTCACATATCGGAGGCGCTGAATTTGAATGCCTTGGCTTCACTGCTCACAGTCACATCACTGTACAGTATCGTCATAATCACATATCATTCAGTAAGAGTATGAGTCATTAATGTGAATTATCCATTGTCGCTATGCGTCGATGTCCAGACACCGATTATATTAAGGCAGATAGCGCACAAGCTCATGCGGTGGCCATGTGTACCACGCTGCTAATCAGAGCATGTCAGTGCATACAACAATACCATGAACTTGTTCGGTCGCTGTGATCGCCCATCTTGTAAGACATAAGCTTAGAAGCATCGGTACAAAGGGGGCGTCCTTAATAAATGATAAATCCACCCATCGCAGCAAAGTGAATAGGAAGTGCATACCAGATGAAGTCGCGCAAACCAGGGATAGTCATTTTACCCCCCTAAAAGTAACGGGATCCTTACAACCTCCGTCCCCGACTGCTGGACCCCCCTCCAGCAGGTGCCTTGCGCTTGCGGAATAGACTTCCTCCGGACGAAGGAGCTTCTCCAGAGGGTAAGGCTTCCTCGAGTTTGACGAGTGAGGGTTCTTCCTTCACCGATACATCAGCAACTGGTGCCGGCGCAGGCATCTCATCTGCGTCCGGGGAATCCGGGATAACAACTCGCGATGTCCCTTCCGTCGGCACCGTCTCTCCATCCGCCAGCAGCCTTGAACTCGTTTCGCCGCTCGCATCATCCGCTGGCTCGCCCGCCCTTTTCCATTTCACCGGGGCCCACTTGGGTAGCCCAGTAGCCTTCTCGTCGCCAGCATGAGGGGTATCGCCTGGAGGTTGTTTACTTGTACTGGCCATCTCTTCATCCTTGATTCTTGGCTTGATGGCGATGATCCCGGGATCATAGATCTCCCCGAGGCCGACGGTTGTAATCTTCTTCCTCAGCTTCCAGCGACCTTCGTCTTCCTCCGCGGTGTCTGGGACGGCGCGTTTCGTTCCCGCCTCCTGGTTGTGCTCGCGGTTCTGCGCATCGTCACCCTGTTGTGTCGGATCTTCTCCTGTACCAGGTGGAGGCTCTGTAGAGGTTGGTTCTACAACTTGCCAATCGCCGGCAACGCCCTGCGTTCTCCGACGTTCCGCCTCTGCGCGAGCACGCTCGATGTCGGGATCTGTGTATCCAAGTGACTCCGGCGTGGAGTAATCCGATATCCCACCAGCTTTCTGGGGCCTTTGGCTCGATGATGAAGCCGCACGAGAGGAAGTACTGGATGGGGCCGCGTATTGGGCTCGGCCTGCGCCTACATCTTGAGCGAACGCCGCATTGGCAGCCTTTTTAAAGGAATCAAACGACTATGATAGAGAAGATAGTAGGAACAGACCTGTTCTATCCTTCTCATCTCCCTCTTCTCCTCATCGGCATCCTTCTTTTGCTTCTCACCCGCCTTGTAGAGGCCACGCACGAAACGCTCGACGTTGCCCTTATGTCGAAGACCATTCTCATGATGTTGTCGGGAAGGAACGTCGTCCGCTATGTAGACGTCGCAATACTTGCAAAAGTAGCGTTTCTTGGAGACCCAATATTCACTCATTGCTCATGGTGAGCGGGGATAAAAAAAGGTTACCTCTATGACGGGTCACGTTGTGTCTGACTAATACGCCGAAAAGAGCATGATGAGCGCCGCGTCCACGCCACGCTCACGCTCAATTCCAGGGGCAAGGGGCAACAGCAAGCGCTTTGAGGCTCAGGCTCAATTGGAATTAACTTAAATTTGGTTGCTTTCAAGGCTACTCCCAAAAATGTAATTCTCTCCGAAACTTGGTAACTCAGGATCAGCTTCCGGCTTCCGAGCTCTCCGAGTTCCCCCTACCTTCCCTTCCCCTCCCTTGCATCCCCTCTCCTGAACTGCCTCACATGGCCCAACCCTCCCAGCACACGCAGTCGGTCTCTCTGCACCAGGGCGCTAGTTTTGACACCCAACGAGACAAGGAAAGTCCAGGGGTCATTTTTACCGCTCTATCTACGAACGAAGGGGCGTCCGCACCTACAGGGCCCTACCGACTGTACAAACGGCGATGGGTTGGAGTTTTTGCCATGGTCAGTACTCGTACAACGATCGTTTTTTTTTTCATGCGAGGCTAACTGTTGATAGTTTGCGCTGGAAGCTGTGAGTTCCGCAAGCTGGCCTTGGTTTGGCCCTATATCCAACAACGGTGCGGTGTTCTATCGTCTATATTCTGACATCACTCACACATACCTTCAGTTGTTCGTGATTTCGGGTTTACCCTGAGCGAGGTCAACTGGCTGGGCAACATCATTGCATGTGTATACCTCCCAACAGCTTTTCTCACACCTATCATCACCAAGCGATATGGACTGAAGCGATGTGTACGTGTCGTGTCTCGTCTCATGTGGTGCATCTTCTCATCTCGCCCGAACAGTGCGACATTGCCACTCTTCTGCTTCTATTGTCAGCGTGGGTTCGTTATGCCGGGACTTCGCGGTCATTATCAAAAGGTGGCGCATACTCCCTCATTATCATTGGTCAGGTGAGCACTGGCAAAAGTTTTTCCTCCCGCTTTTGTCTCATGCATTTCTTAGGCGCTTTCCGCCGTCTCGCAACCAGTATACCAGATCTTAGCACCAAAATATTCAGAACGGTGGTTTGACCTGAGGGGGCGTACAACCGCCACAATGATCATCTCTATCGGTATGGGTCTTCCTCTCTCGTAATGATAATCCCAACTGCTTACTCGATGGTGTTTTTTCAGCGAATCCGATTGGAGGTGCGTTAGGTCAGCTGCTGTCACCCATATTCTCAGATACCCGCAAGTCGGTACGTGCTCATTCAATTCAGTGGGAACGTCGACGTGATATGCAACCTCTAAGATCCTCGTATTGGCCATCATGTCGACCGCAGTGGTCCCCATAGATTTCCTCATCCCTGAAGCCCCGCCAACTCCTCCGTGTATGGACCCATTTTCACTGACCAAACTTTGTGGACTGAGCCCTTTTTCTCTTAGCGTATTCTGGCTCTCGCCTCCCTTCACAATCTATCACCTCACTCATTCGGGCCGCAGTGGGATTGAATTGTCCGCCAGAGTCGCATATGTCGTCGCGCGAGCGATTCGATTTTGCCATCCTCGTTTCAGTCTTCTCTTCACTCCTTGCAGCGTCAGTTACCTAATTGAGCCTTCCTCCGTGGCCCTCAGTCACTCATCCACATTACCAGGATCAACACGTTTTCTATTCTCAGTTCGCAATGGATGGTCTGTATGATCGGTTTATCCCCCGTCAAATCTAACTGCATTTAATCCATGTAGTCGCCATACGGTTACTCGGATAATACTTCCGGTCTTATGGGAGCAGCTATGCTCCTATCGGGCATTCTGGCAGCAATCGCCACGTCGCCTGCCTTTGATCGCATCTTGACGCATCACCTGGGAATCACCGTGCGCAGCTTATGCCCAGTCATTGCATTGGCTTGGTTATCTCTTATCTGGGCTGGTAAGGCGGCTTTTACTCATCCTCCTCTTCGGGTCATTGACCTAATCCGTGTTTATTGCAGTGAGGCCACATAACGCTGCACCTCTTTTTGTCATTTTCGTAGTCATTGGGGTGTGCTCTATAACGCTTCTGCCCGTCGGGATTGAACTTGGCGTCGAACTGACTAGGAATCCGGACGGAAGCTCCGCCGTATTATGGTTCTTGTGAGTGCTTCGTCTCCGTCAATGCCCCTACCAAAGAACTAATCCTTCCATCATCCAAAGCGGAAATCTATTGTGTATCATCTTTATATTAGGTCAGCCTCACATTTTCTGCCTTTCGCTCAGATCATGGTTCCTCTTTACTGATATTTTCCTCTGCTTTGTCCTTTACAGCGCAAGATGCCCTCCGCGCTTCGCCTTCGGCGGACCCACCACAAAACATGCACCGTGCGATCATCTTCAATGGCGTCTGGGTGGTCGTCATCACGGCATCCGTTTTCTTCCTCCGAGGGACACAGGCGCGGCGTAAATTGGATGAGCAGATGAATGAGGAGCAACAGACGTCAAGCGTGGGGATGAACGAGATGGCTACACTAGTACTATCCTCACAGGAGGAGCCTGTGGCGAAGGCTTGAAGGTTCTTTTTT
>QFFA01000665.1:10965-26841 GCA_003316565.1 Russula foetens
TTCAGTCGGCGGGCCCTGAAACGAGGTGCGGAAGTGTCTAGCGGTTTCAAGCAGTCCGATGGCCCATTGAACCTTGAAGCCATTGAAGGGCTGTCACAGTACTTCTCCCAAAGTTGTAGTGGGTGGGAACGCAGTCAGGGCCAGCAATGCCAGTGAGTCTCCCTCCCTCTCACTGTGTGGCGCAGCAACGCGAGAATCGTAATGCGATCGGCACGCGGCTTTGTAGATCGTGATAACGTAAGGTACGATACACCCCAAGTCAAGTGGTAAGCTATGCGACCAAGCGAGTGGGGGCACAGGGCAGAGGATAGTCGCTGACTCGGACGTGCTGAAAATCCTGCGCTGTATTTGTTTGCATCCCACCGTAGGGCATGCCGTCGGCAGGAATAATATGTGCCCGCAGGGCTTCAGGATTTTTTATCGAACAAGGACGAATAGGTGAGGCGCAAGTGCGTAGAATTCGTTTTGGTTTGGCCGGGGGTTGTGCGATCCATTTGATTGCCAAGATGCTTTGGGCCTGGAGATCAGCGAGTCACGTAGAAGTACTCATGTGTATGGGAGGAGTGTCCGTTGCGTCTCAGTCTCGTTACCGCAGAGAAAAAAATGAGGGATAAGCATAACTTGCAGGACGCAAACCACAACGCAAACCACATAACTAAATTATTCAACTCAACTCACAGGTTACGACACGTGACTGACAATTTGCAAATTCCACGTGGTTCACGCGTTCAAATTTCGCGCTCCACAGTCACGTGCCAACACCATTGCTCCCAGCAATAGCCCCAGCACTCGCTTACCTGCACTTTTACATATGACTGCCGTCCACTTGGTGACCTTCGCGTTTCCGGCCACGGTGTAACGTGGAAACTCTCCATATTAGTTGATGCCAAAGGCCGTCCTCCTGCCAGTGATGCTACCCCGGGGATCACCTTTTTTTGGGACTCAATATTTACTCATGGGCGGCCAAGATATGAGCGACAATCAGTAAAGGGCGTGAATGTGGAGCGGATAGTCGACTAGTGGAGATAGGATGAAGATCAAACGACCGCAAAAGGAATCGCTCCCAGTTTTGCAGTCCTGGAACTATTAACAGCGCTATGAACTGCCAAAATGGTTCACGACTTGTACTGTACGGCTGTATGGGCGCACACACAGTAGAAGCATCCTCCGTTCGTCACAGTTAAAACCCTCGCGCCTATCGCTCTACCCCAGTTCGTCCTTGCCATGGCCTATCCTCGTCCACGCTCTCAGTCGGTGTCCCCGCAGCAGCACGCCGTTGGCTCTAATGCCCAACAGGACAGGAACGCACTGCCGGGCGAAATTATCTCCTCTGGGCCTCCTACCGACGGAGTGGCACTAACAATCGCGGAGCCCTCCCGACAAGATAGTCGGCGATGGATTGGAGTTTTTGCAATGGTCGTTACACGGTTCTTTCCACCCAGAGTTGAACGTTGAGACTTAGACGGACAGTTTATGCTGGAGGCCATGAGTGCCGCAAGTTGGCCGTGGTTTGGACCTATATCCAACAAGGGTGCGCCACTGTGATTAGGTATCCCAGGACATTACTGATCCATGTTCAGTTGTTCGTGATTTAGGGTTCACTCTGAACGAGGTGAACTGGCTGGGCAACATCATCGCATGCATATACCTTCCAACAACTTTTCTCACACCCCTACTTGCCAAGCGGTATGGACTAAAGAAATGTGTATGTGCCGTGTCTCGCGCGTGTGGTAGTTCCCCTCATCTCGCTCGTACAGTGTGACATTGCTACTATCGTACTGCTATTATCGGGATGGGTCCGTTACGCAGGAACTGCGCGATCATTGTCCAAGGGCGGTGCCTACGCCCTCATCATTCTTGGCCAGGTGGGAAGAGCACCTGGGAACTCATTTCTCCCACCTTCATCTCATGGCTTCCCTCAGGCACTTTCCGGCGTTTCTCAATCAGTATTCCGGATTCTAGCACCAAAATATTCAGAACAGTGGTTCGAAGGGAAGAGCTGTACAACGGCGACGATGATCACCTTCCTAGGCAAAGGCTTTTTCCCACTGAAGGAAATCCCCACGTCTGACTCGACCTTGTTTCAGCGTACCCCATCGGAGGCGCGTTGGGTCAGGTGCTGTCACCCCCATTCTCGGATACGCGCAAGTCGGTGCGTGCGTATTCGATCAGTTACTGTGGTGAGAATATCGACACGGATCGCAACTTCTAAGATCCTCCTATTGGCTATCATATCGACTGCAGTCGTCCCTATAGACCTCATCCTCGAGGTCCCGCCAACTCCCCCGCGTAGGGACCGCTCGTCTTCGAACTCGTTCCGTAGGCTAAAAGGGTTTCATTCAGCATATTCTGGCCCTCGCAATTCGTCCCCATCCGTCTTCGCACTTCTGCGAGCCGCGATGGGACTCAAGTGCCCTCCAGAGTCGTATATGACTTTGAGCGAGCGATTCTATTTCGCCTTCCTCGTCCTCTCGTTCTCATCAATCTTCGCGGCGTCAGTAATCCGATTAGCTTTTCTTCTTCGGACCTCTGTTTCTCATCCACATTGCCAGTTTCAACGTGTTCCCCATTCTCAGTTCGCAGTGGTTGGTATGTATCACGGCCAAGGCCTACAATTGTTCGTGCTATGGTCAAACTGATTGTGTCTCCATCCGCCTAGTCTCCATACGGTTACTCTGATACCGTTTCTGGTCTCGTTGGCACAGTAATGCTCCTGTCGGGCGTCGTTGCGACCAGCGCCATGACACCAATTCTTGATCACATTTTAACCCATTACTTGAGAATTACCCCAAAGATTTTGTGTTCATTCATTGCGATATCTTGGCCATCCCTCATCGGTGCTGGTAAGGATGTTATATGCCCATTTCTCTGTGGTTGGTGACCTAACCCATCTCTCTACAGTGAGGTCAAATAACATCGCGGTGCTTTTCGTCATCTTTGTCGTCATCGGGGTGTGCTCGATACCCTTTTCCGTTGTTGGGACGGAGCTTGGTGTCGCACTGACTAGGAACCCAGACTGGGGCTCTTCTATGTTATGGTTTTTGTGCGTGATCTGTTTCCTCTATACACAGTCCACTAGAGGCTAATCGTCCGTTCTTCTCAGCGGAAATGTATTATCCATCGTCGTTGTACTGGGTTAGCCACACATTTTCTCTCTTCTTCCCCCGTCGTGTCTCTTTTTCTCACACACACACTTTTTCCTTCCTCCTCTGCTTCATCCTTTCCAGCACAAAGTGCTTTCCGCTCCTCTCCCACAGCGAGTCCACCCCTGAACATGCACAACGCGATTATATTCAATGGAATTTTTGTGTCCTTTTGCTCTCAGTTCGTTTACTTCATCCAAGGCAAACTGGTGCGGTATGAATCGGACTTGCGGACGCACGAGGAGGAAAGAATGCAAGGCATCAGGCTGGACAACATGGCGAGGGAGCCTCCGCAGGAGGGTCCATCGGTACGACTTGAGGGGTGAAGATGTGTCAATAGGATTGTTTTGCCCAAGGTCGAAGCACCTGATTTAATCTTACTGGTCTGTTGTTTTTTTACCTGTCTCGATGAGATGTATGACCACTTGTAATGTCCCTATGTGCGTATATATGTGTACGCCGCGTGTGCTGAGATGGTTATTCTATGCTTAATTTCACTCCTGGTGCCCGTATCGATGAACACCACTAGGGGACCTAGAGCCTTGTTGACCCTCAAAAAGCTGGTCGACGACTTCATCCCGGCTCGTAGATCCCAGTACAGCAAAAGTACAGGACTATGAACGCACACTACTAGTAGGACAACAGTTGAATAGTGGGCATGTACCTTGCTCTTTCCGTCACACCCATTTTTGTAGCTCTGCTCTCACATCTACTAACGAAAATCATCACTGAACTGCGGCCCTTCGTCACGCGGGCCGCACAGGCTTGTGCCTTGCCTTATGCGAAAGTTGCTCGCTTAACATATGCTCTCCAAAACTTGGAGGTTCCGGCTCAGAGGGGGCTGCGTTCGGTACACCTCAGTCTACTCATTTTCTTTCAGAAAATGAGAATACAAACCGCATATATTCACTGCGACGAGTGGTAGTTTTCTGCTGTCCCTTATAGTCAAGTAAAAAGTCGCAACGGCGAGGGACTGAAACAGGAAATTTGACACGTGATCGAAGTTTTTTCGACTTCCGATGGCCAATGCCATCTGCGAACGTGTGAACGCCAGTGACGACCTCAGACCCACGACTCGCGACTGCTCGGGCCTCTTTCTCAACACACCTCTAACCCATTTCTTGCGTTTCCGGAATAAACTTTCTTCAGAGGGAGTAACATCTCTAGAGGGAGTCGTCGTCCCCTTTGGATGCCACTGGCCGTTCCTGCCCAGTGAAGCGGTGCTGGATTTCTAGCTGCTTTCACACGGTCAGGGTGTGGAGGTGATGTACTCGTGGGCTAACTTGTATATGCTGTGTCACCATATATCACTGTCTCCAGCGCTTGTGATATTGCTTGCCCATACTTGGATGTGGACCACTGACCGCAGTCCACTTGGGTAACAGAAGTCGTTTCGCGTTGCCTGTGCCAGCCACAGAGCTACCATGCATGAAATGTTCGGCGTCATTTTATGCCAAAGGCCGTTCTCATGATTCTGTCACGAAGGGACACCGCAATATTACCCTGCTTTTTGGAGACACAATACTCGTTCATCGGCCGCCGAGGTAGGAGTGACAGATAGTAAGGGCAGTGAAGGTGGAGCATGTGATTGACTAATGGAGATACGCCGATCGACCGCAAAGGGAAGCGTTTGCAGTTCCGCAGTTCTTGGAATTACTATTAGCCCCCACAAACTGCCAAAATAGCTCACAAGTTTACGGCTCCGCACGCTATACATTAGAACCACCTCCAGTCCATCCCACCCAGGTGACCTAAATTCCTTTCGTTGGCTGATCCCCATCACGACATGAAAACTCCTTCGGCTGAGCTTGAAGTCACTACCTCTGGCTCTCCTACCGACGAATTAGCACCAACAGCAGCGGGCTTCTACCGATTATATGATCGGCGGTGGGTTGGGGTCTTTGCAATCGTCAGTCCAATTTTTATTATCACCCGGGGATGAATGTTCAGACTTGATGGACAGTTTATGCTGGAGGCCGTGAGTGCCGCAAGCTGGCCGTGGTTTGGCCCTATATCCAACAAAGGTATGCGGCTGTGGTTCAGTACTCCTCGGACGTTACTGATCTATGTTCAGTTGTTCATGATTTCGGGTTCACTCTGAACGAGGTGAACTGGCTGGGCAACATCATCGCCTGCGTATATCTTCCTATGGCTTTTCTCACACCTATAGTCATCAAGCGGTACGGACTGAAGAGATGTGTATGTGCCGTGTCTCCGAGTCGTGCATGCAGTGATTTTCCTGATCTCGCTTGTATACTGTAGCGTGAAGTTGCTACTATCCTGCTCCTATTATCGGGGTGGATCCGTTACGCGGGAACTGCGCGATCGTTGTCCAAGGGTGGCGCCTACGCCCTCATCATTCTTGGCCAGGTGGGAAAATTACCTAGAAAACCCTTTTCTCACACTTTCGTCTCATACTTTCGCCAGGCTTTTTCCGGCGTTTCTTCATCATTATATCACATTTTAGCCCCAAAATACTCAGAACGGTGGTTTGACAAGAAGGACCGCACAACCGCGACGATGATCACCTTCATAGGCACGGGTCCTTTCCCAAAGAAGGGAACCCTCACGGCTGACTCGACCTTGTTTCAGCGTACCCCATCGGAGGCGCGTTGGGTCAGGTACTGTCGCCCCCATTCTCGGATACGCGCAAGTCGGTGCGTGCCTCTTCGATCAGTTACCGTGGTGCGAATGTCGACGTTTCAATCTCTAAAGATCCTTCTATTGGCCATCATGTCGACTGCAGTCGTCCCAATATGTCTTGTCGTTCCCGAGGCCCCGCCAGCTCCTCTGTGTAAAGAATCTCTCTTCTTCACTCTGGTTCCATACGCTGAAAGCATCTCTCCTCTCAGCACATTCTGGTTCTTGCAAACCGCCTCCATCCATATTCGCACTCCTCCGAGCCTCGGTGGGACTAAGTTGTCCCCCAGAGTCATATATGACTTTGAGGGAGCGCTTCTGTTTTGCCCTCCTCGTTCTCGTCTTCTCATCCGTCTTCGCGGCGTCAGTAATACCATTTGATTTTCCTCCGCGGTCCTCTGTTCCTCATCCACATTACCAGTTTCAACACGTTTCCCATTCTCAGTTCACAGTGGCTGGTATGTGCTGTGTTTGGAAGTTCGTGCTGCGGTCAGCTAAAATTAATCATGTCCCATCCACTAGTCTCCATACGGTTATTCGGACACTATTGCCGGTTCCATTGGCGCAGCAATGCTCCTGTCGGGTGTCGTGGCGGCCATCAGCATAACACCAACTCTCGATCGCATCTTAACTCGTCATTTTAGAACAACCCCAAAGCTTTTGTTCCCATTTATTGCAGGATCTTGGCTATCCCTTGTTTGGGCCGGTAAGGAGGGCATAGTACGCCCACTTCTCCAGCATCGGTGGTCTGACCCAGCTCATTACAGTGAAGTCAAATAACACCGCAGCGCTGTTCGTCATCTTTGTCGTCATTGGGGTGTGCTCGATACCCTTTTTAGTCGTTGGGATCGAGCTTGGTGTCGCACTAACTAGGAACCCAGACGAGAGCGCTCCTGTATTATGGCTCTTGTGCGTTCCCTCCTTCCTCGCAAATCGGTACCGCCAGAGATTTAAACTTCTTTTCTCTAAGCGGGAACGTAATATCCATCGTCTTTGTGATAGGTCATTCTACCTTCCGCTCTCCGTCGTCACTTTACTCATCCCAAGCCCCCTTTGCACCACCTCTACTTCACTCTTTGCAGTGCAAAGTGCTCTCCGCGCGTCTCCGAATGATAGCCCACCGCTGAACATGCACCACGCGATTATATTCAAAAGCGATTGGGTGCTCTCCGGCGTTCACTTGGCTTTCATCATGGGAGGAAAACAGGTGCGACATGGACAGGATGAGCGGACGGACGAAGAACAAGGAACGCAGGGCACAAGGCTGGACGATATAGCGACGTTATCCCCACAGGAGGATACATCCGAGTCAGTGAAAGAGTGAGGATGCGTCATTCTGGATATCCAAGGCCGAAGTAGCTGCTTGATTTTTGATTCTCGTCTTCATATGATATATCAAAGTCACCATTTGTAATGTCTCTGCGCTGCGCGTATACTGTCACGATTGTACTATGCCTAATTTCACTCCTATACCGATTAAAGCGCCACTAGGAAGCCAAGAAAGAGTCTTCTTGTCGACCCATAAGAATGCATTAAAAGTTCAGATGACTTCCTCCGAAATTTTCAGTAGGCGGTAGGGACGAATTCCCGGAGAAGTTCATGACAGAAAACCTTTGTCTCCACAGAAAGTATAGTTTATCGACCCTTAACCGTGACGGTTAGAAGCGACCGATGAACACCATGCGTCGATGGATCATTCACCAAATGTGGACGCGCTGCACGCGTACCATTCGACAAGCCGGCAGCTGAAGATTAACTGATAGAATCGAACCCGAAACAAGACGTAAAGTGGGGATGGGTCCTTTCCGACGAATCAGCCACCGAGCTGGTCGCTCAAAATCAATCGTTGTGGTGTATCCTCTTTATTGTTTCTCGTTTCCTTCTTTGATCTCAAGAGCTTCTAGGAAGCACAGCTCTTACAGAGAGAATCATGGACAGGCACGGCATCCTCTGGAGGTTTACAAGGTACAAAAGTGTCTGGTGATCAAACGTCAGGCGGCGGTCTTCTAAACCCCTGAAAGTACTTCTCGCGAAAGTCGCGATGGGCGGGGACGTGGCCGGGAAGAGGCGAGGGGCCTCCCTCCTCTGATTCGCCACCGTGCGAATTGAATGTCGGGGGAGGGTACGATTGAGACGTGGCCTTGCGGATCGTGATGAGCTGAGGAAAAGCAGCAATGAGCACGCGAGCGAGCAGAGAGGGAGATTGGGAGTTTGATGACGCACCCGCCGACCCCACGTGCCAAAATCCTGCAGTGAGTTTGCGATGATTTGCATCCCATCGCACAGCAAGCTGTCCAGGTCGAGCTCCTTGTACTCGTCTATCACAGTCGGCAGGAAGAAGACTAGGCGCCCGTCGGGCTTCAGGAGGTACCGCGCGAGGACGACGAGGTCGGCCGCAAGCGCAGACAACTCGTATGGTTTTGTGGGAGGTACATACGGCTGGTCATCATCCCTAGCGAGACAAAAAAAAGTAACCTGAGTGACGCTCGAGCACCGGATCGTTCGACCGAATACGTACTCGCGTGGTCGTGCGGGGTGGGGTGGATCAGCAGCAGCAGCACGCTCCTTTTTACGGCCAAGACGCTTTGCGCCTGCTCGCACGCCGTCTAAGTGAGGAGGAATCGGACCCGGAATGAGAGTCATGTCCGCAAGCGATTCTGGAGGTAGGAAAGCTTACAGGGAGGATCGGTGATGATAGCGTCGAAGAGCGCGCCGCGTCTCCAGGGATTTCGCGTGATGTCAAAGGTGCACAAATCGAGTATCCGCTCCCGAACGCCATATTGAGCCGCGGCGCGCAAAATCCCCGGGTGGGCCTCTTTGCGAAAATGGGAAGGTCAGAGTCACGAGTGTGTCCGTCGCCCGTTCCTTTCGTGCCCACCTTTTCCGCGCATCTGTCTGCCGTCGATATCTGAGCCGAATACCAGCGCTCCGAAATGAGCGGTCGTCTGTGGGTTATCAAGATTGGTCCCAATAAGGTCTGATGGGCGAGGAAGGGAAGACATGGGGGACATACGTAGGCCATGCTGCCCGTCCCCACAAAAGGATCATAGATTAACTTCCCTGGTGAAGCCTGTCATGTGGCGCGGGTATGGAATACCGTGGGATGAGGAGATGTAACCATATCGCCGTACCAAGGTTTGATTTGCCATCAGAAGGGATATCTCAGCCTCCATGCTCGTATTACCAAAGTATCGCCGTTTTTTGACGTCGAACATGTTGATCAAGCGGCGCGCGCTGCCTTGTTCTATCTGTACAGTGATCATGTCGTATTCAGCAAGATAAAACGCGTGCCTCAGCAGCCATTTGCGCACCAACCTGCCGAAAAATATTTCGCGAATTTCACTAGCCCCTTCGTGCTTTTGTCGAGTCACGCCCTGAGCATCTGGGTCTGTATGACGGGACATAGTCAGAGGTTCATGCACGTTCATGCTGTAAAAATTATCAACTGAAGGGCACGAACTCACACTCCTCGAAGCATCCCATGGTCACCTCGGGATTCAAGAGATCGATCCTGCCCATGAATCCCATATACGAGAAATCTTCGATCACCTCGCGTTGTCGCGCCTTGGAGATGGAATGGTTGTAGCCATTCACGACGAACTTGAAGGACGTGTCTGGAACGTATTTGTCCCACAGATGCCGCGATGCCCGGTTTTGTTCGTGTACCTCTTCGTAGGTGCGTCCTCGAGCGTACAACTCGTAGACAGATCTTGTCATGCCACGAGGTAGGGGAAGGAAGTGGGTGGGGGGAATCAGGACCACAGTCCATCAACGTCGATCAGCTCCACGGATGCTTCGAGAGGCCACTCACTTGATAAGTATACATCTCCGCGCGAGCAGCTGCACATGCTCCTCCTCTTCCAAGGCGAGGACACCGAACGGTCGTGAAGGGTCAAAGTCGTTTGCTATGTTGAGTGGAAAGCCATGTAGCTCCGCGACAGATCGCAATTCGGGAACACGGAAACCATTGTGAGCTTGTGCAAAGACAATGAGATATAGTTGGGACGGCATCGTTGCTATTTCCCTGTACGCCCTTGAAGAGCGTCGTCCGTAGTTCGTGGCCTTGGCTTTGTCGGTCACGATCGAATTCCAAATCAGGGATCAGGGATAGTTTTTGCCCCTTTTTCTAAACGAAAAAGTATAAAAGGTATAAAAAAGGACAAGTTTTCTTGTTCGGTCTTAGAACTGCTCCCAAAGGCAAGTTGGTTCACTTCAACCGCAGTAAGGACTAGAAGAAGTATCTATGGTAAAACAAGTAATATGCAAGCAACCGACTAAGCTTTGTTTCGGACGTGAGGTCAACATATCGTCGTTTCACGCATGCTTGTTCCTAGGCGGTACCGTCATAAATGTCATCATGACAGCACGGGTACAAAATGAGTGTTGCTGGTGACGTTTATTTAGAGATCAGGTAAATGCCAGTGATAACGCCGATAACTGAAATTTGACCGCTGGTAGACGTCGTCAGTTTCTTGGCGCGACTCGGATGCACGGCGGCTGGAGGTGGAGAAACGCCCTGTGCCTACGTTCTAATTCTAGAATTTCTAGTCGCTCTATTCAGCCTCGTTTCTGAGATCTTGAATCTGTAGCTGTAGAGCAGAACGAAGTCGTTTCGTTATAAGTTAGATAGGACGGCTCAAACATGGCATGGTTATTACTTCGCACGTTACATCAGCGCATCAGCGCTCAGCCACTCAATCGGCCTTTTCCTTTCCTCGCACTGTTGTCATCGCTCTGCGATGAGACAATTTCCCGCGAGATGTCATCTGTGAACGTTTACAGCGTATTCCAAGCCATACTGGAAACCATCGATCCCGAAAACCGTGCGAGTTTCTCCCTTCTCCATTATTCACCCTACTCTTATCATACTACGGCCTGGTCCCGTTGGCCATCGGCGTCCCACCTAACTTCTTTGTGGTCAAACAGTCTCAGATGAAGCCGTGGAAAAACTGGGCGTTCTGTTCTCCGAGCAACTCTTGTTGGCTGCCCTGGACCTAATCGACAGAGACTGCGGTGAGGAAAACAATTGCCGACCTGGAAAACGGAAACAAGCTCTTACGACTCTTATGATACGTGTGTGCGTGTGCGATTCCACAGTGATCAAGTACGCTTCCCCCTGGGGCCGAAACCACTTTTCCGTCCTCGGGATGACGGGCTCGTACGCCGTTTTCCCAAGCCTGCATCAATCGTGCTCTATCCCGTTCTTCTGCACATGTCCGGCTTTCTCCTATGCCGTCCTGATATCTCGTTCCCAGATCACGGTGCGTGCATCCTCCTCGAGTAAATGTATCTGTTCGTCCTTGATGCGACGGGGTTCTTCGATCTGCTCACAGTGCAAACACGTCCTAGCCACGCTGATCGCTCAACGCCTGTCGAGATGTGTCGTGCGCGAGATGAACAAAGCCGAGTTCGTGACTCTCCTTGCACGACAGACCTCGGACACGTAGAAACACAAGCAACGTCAATATTACGGCCTCTATATAGCAGATTATATATATAGTAAAAAAAGCATCAATAAAACTTATCGTGTGTGGTTATTTAAGAGGGGATTACTAGTTCAACAACAAAAGCGAATGAACAAGAATAACTTAATCCAGCGGGAAACCTCGGTCTAGGGCCCTTCTCAGGCAGTCGCATTCATTATGGTATCATCACGCTGCTGGTTCATGAAAACTCACAAGAGAAATTGCTCTAATGGGACCTTCCAGCTGCCTTACTTAGTCTTGTGTTGTCCTTGATTGCGGCGCTCTCTTTACTGTCTTGTCTAGGTTCCTCTTGCTGCATACGCCACACTCGCCAATCTAGCACCTCCGCGTACTCCACCAAGGCTTTGACAAGTGTCTTGAGCTCGTTCTGGGAGGGACGAGGGCGAGTATCATCGTCCACCTGCATTCGCACTTTGCCATTGTCGTCATTCGAATCTTCGTCTGATTCGTCCCCCGAAACAGATGACAGGGAGGAATCAAATGCAGGTTCGTCCTCGGTGTCAGATGCGTGTGACAACGGCGTCAGGTTGCCTGACCATACTCCTGAGCGCGATTCACGACCGCCGGTCTTGAACGAGCCACTGGTGCCACTGCTGGTGGCCGTGTGTCCCCGACCGCCGGGGACAGCCACGGTTTGCTGTTCACGGCCGTTACCATTGGTGGCGAGACGCTTCCCTTCCATGATACCGTTCTTGATCGCAATCCAGTCCGCGAGCTTGCGGATCTCGTCTGGCTGCCAGATTCCCCACCAGCACTCAACATCGTCAATGTCCTCTTCGTCCTCATCCTCAGGGATGAGTCCGTCGACAGGCTTCGTCCCCCAAACGGCGATGAACCACCCCCATCGTCGTAAGGTACTGCGCTCGTCCGTGCTGACGATTGCGCGGCCCTGGGCTTTGCCGCCTTTGGCCGTATCGCCGGCCAGGAGCGCCGCGGCTGCCTCGCGTTCAGCCACGCTGGGCGTGAGCGCAAAGTATATGCGGCCCTCGTGGTCGGTGCCCAGTGGCGCGAAACGTGGGGCACACGCGTGCAACATCACACGCTGTGCCTGCTCGAGCGCGTTCAGGCTTCGCTTGTACTCCGTTCGAGCCGCCTTGTCCTGCCAAGTGCATGCTCGCATATTAATACAGCTGCAGAACCAAAATAAAAAGAAAGGAAATCGTACAAGGTGACTTTTCTTCTTTGTCTCTTCCCATTGCTCGCGGATGGCCTTCGCTCTTTCCCTTTCCTCCTTGGCATGCTCTTTCGCCTCCTTGGCACCTTCCTCAAACTCATCGCGCAACGCTTGTGCGTCGAGGACCATCTCGATCAGAGGCAGCACAACTGGTACGAGTTGCGCCGTGGTCGTAACATTTATCCCCGAACCGTTTAATGCGCCGCTGCGTGTAGTGTGTATTTTGGTGTGTTGAGGCGGGGGGAGCGGATCAGGGAATAGTGGCTTGTTGTCCACCTTCGCGAACTCAGTACGCAGACTTGCCAGCGCACCCCATATACGACTTAGGTTGGCGCGGGATGCTTTGATCTCTTGTATCGCATCCCGGATGGCCGTCTTCTCCTGCTCGCCATCAAACTCGGGCTGGTTGTCCAAGAGTAGATTAAGTAGCCCGAGGAGGATTGCTCGTAGGCATGTCTCGCCCACCCATCCCATCTCCACATCGATGTCGTCATCGTCTTCAAAATCATGTGAACGCCTCCCACCTATTTCCTCTAGCTCTTCGAGGTGGGTGCGAGATATGTCGAGTAACTCCCCGAAACGAATAGCAAACTCTCGGATAGCAATGCGTGGTAGAGCCCGGTCAAGGGTAAACGACGGTGGAACAGACACGGGAGTCCAAAGGACTTTTGGGAGGGGTTTCGGTTTGCGAACGACGGGTGGCCTCGCCTTTGGAGTTGTCACGTTGGATGCGGGGTTGGGTACTTTCGGCGGCTTGGGCTCCTTGCGTTTCTTAGGAGCATCTGGAATTTGCCTGCCTTTGCCAGGGAGAATACCGGTCATTTTGACGTTACCATCAAGCATGACGGCCACTGAGTTAGCCCCAGTTTTCTTCGCCGCCAGCGTCAGATTGCTGGGAATAGAAAAACAGGTAAGAATACGGGCCCCGGAAGCACCTTGAAACGTACCCAGTAGGCTCAAGACCGACAGCTTTGCGACACCCACGGCAATTACAGTTGCCAAGGCATCGTGGACATCTAGCGAAGCTAAGCAGGGAGAAGATGATATGGAACAACTATATTAACGTACTTGAAGATGTAGCCTTGTGCTTTATCATGCCCTGCAGTTTCCTTAGACGAATTGTTGACACCACGGCCTTTGACCTCATCAATGTCCTGCCCGTAGCGATTCTTGAGACATGACCTGCAGTACTTGGCCTTGCAACGAGCCAGGGAATTAGAGGCCTTGACCTTGTAAGTGCAATATAGTCCGACTACGGACGAGGTTCAGATTAGTGACTGGGCGCGTGATCAGAGCCAGCTCCGGCTCACCTGAAGAGTCACGTTTCTTATTGCATTGGTGGCAATAGAAAAAGCCATTTGGAAATTCCGCAGTCGCGTTTGATGCCGTAGGACGGGAAGGCCTTGTGGCACTTTGGGCTTTCGTGGTGGAGACTTTCGGTCTCTTTGATTTCGTTTCCGGGGCGCGCTGCTCTGTTTCGTCAAAGGTTCCCTCTGAGCGTTTGCGTTTGACGACAGTCAGTGGAGACGCGCTCGGCATGTTATAGGCGCGCAAGGGGGTAGGTGGATTGTGAGGGCTGTCAGCTGTGCGAGTTCCGTTTGGTTCGGAAGTGCTAAGAGAGTATGGAGAGCGTGAAACCAGAACGTAGACCTCCTGAGATTTGGACCACCTGGACGAAGAACGGGGGACGCGTTGAGCATGGGCGGATGATGAGCGGACCGACATGGGATGATAGTGGTTGGAGATAAACCACGGTGGTGCGTTTCTCACCTCGCGTTTCCGTTGATTCCCAATTCGAGTTAATTGACCGCACATCACGTGTCATCAACCGGAAAATGATCACGATCATCATACACGTGATCATGAGCCGGCCCTAAATGACAGATTTCTTGGCTTTCTCCGACCCTTTCTCGTCATCGTACTCGTACTGTACAACCCACCGTGTCATACATTTTCCTCTTTTCGATCCTTTCTCGTTATTTCCTTTACCCCATGGCACACGCAGATCACACCCGGGATCCTTGGTATGCATTTTTTTGTATTCGGGCCTTCCTCACATAAACTCATTGCAACCCCACACATAGCCCATGGGTGATCCTCAATGACTTTGGTGGTGCTTTTGCCATGGGTGCCGTCGGTGGTGGCATCTGGCATGGTATAAAAGGAGCTCGGAACTCACCAAGAGTATGTAACTCCCGCCTCCTTAGCCACCGATAGGAGCATGGTCAACACTGAACACGGATATATAGGGTGAGCGCCTCGCTGGTTCCATCTCGACCATCAAAGCGCGGGCTCCCGTCACCGGTGGGAACTTTGGTGTTTGGGGTGGCATGTTCTCCACATTCGACTGCGCCGTGAAAGGGTACCGACAAAAGGAGGACGCATGGAACGCAATTATTTCCGGCTTTATGACAGGCGGTTGCTTGGCCGCGCGCAGTGAGTCTTGTTCCTCTTCCATGTCACCTTCATTTCCGAGGTGTATTGTATGAGGTTCTCAATTGTCGTTTTCTCCATGTGTCATGCCTTCAATCTTCGATCCTTTGCTGACATTTACCTTCTCAGGTGGTCCAAAAGCTGCGTTTGGGTCTGCTGTTGCTTGCGGAATCTTACTCGGTGTATTCGAGGGTGTTGGGGTACTCCTCGGTCGGGTATTTTCAGAAGGCACACGACCACAGCTCCCTCCTTGTGAGTCCCAGTTTTTTGGCTTGTTTAGGGCAAACGCTCACACGACACGAATGACGTTCTCAGTACCCGAGTCAATGTCACCGCAGTCATCATCACCTGCTATCTAGTTTTCATCACTTGCTCTCCTTTGCACCCTCCTCCTTATAGTTCTCTTACATCGTCCATCGTGGTGCACTTGGATGTTTTGTGACATTGACTTGACGCGTTCATCAACACATATTGCATCACGTGCCCTGCCGTTGCACACTCCTCACTCAGTATATAATCGGTCCTGTGTAAATAGATCATATTCTAAACACTCCACAGGGGCAACGATAGCCCATAGCCCATCCTATGAATGGTCGGGGTTTCTATGCGCTGAATTTTGAGAGCTAGAAATGACGGCGTCAAGCTTGTCAACCTCCCGCCTTAGTTGCACCAACTCGTCGTCCCGTTTCGCGACAATACTCTCGATACCCTCCGCTGCTCGTACTGGTACGATTAGAACCTGCTTCTCGAGAGCTTGATCGAGTGCGGCCTGCATATAGTCGAGGGCATACCAGATCAACAGTGACTCTCCAAATGAACGGAAAAGGCGAGACTCGAAAATTACCTCAACATCTCGTTCGGCTGCCTCCTTTACCCGGACCCAATCGGCCCTCCACATCTTCCGTGCCTTATCCCACCTCCCAATCGCCCAACGCACACCCGCAGCAGTGGCGAGCAGGCCCGCGCCCGCTGCCCCGCCAACACCCTGCGCGAGCACCCC
>QFFA01000665.1:36797-62090 GCA_003316565.1 Russula foetens
GTCACGCTATAGCCGGACCGGGGTCCGGTGTGAGGGAAAAATGCGTTTACGCACACCCCAAGTTGGGGTAGTGTGGGGCTCAAAGCATACACATTGTCGGTTTTTCCAGCACATTATGCAGTCCTACCCACTAAAACCTCACTGATGTTTGCCAATTTATTGGGAGTCCTCTTTCTTTATTGAGTGCTTGCTCCCAGGTATTTACCACTAAGTTGGTAAACCCTTGTCTCGTTTGATCCATGTGTCTATTGTCTTATTGTTGGTGAGTCTCTCATTGGTTGCCCAGAGCCACCATCTTCTAAATCCATCGTCTGTGTGTCTTTCTTGAATTACCCTCTCACATCTCAACACCCAGCTTAGGCATGTGGATTCTGAGAGGCATATCTGAAGGAGTCGGGACTTGCCCCAGTAGGTTACCCTCCTATTTCCTTGGTTCGCTTCTGAGTTCTTGGCATGGGTTTTGGGTTTAGATTTTGCACCCACTGCCAAGGATAGTTCCCAGTTTTATTCCAACAAGGTTTCCATCGTCATCAGTTTGTGTTGTGCTAGGGGTGTGTGCCCTCATTTCTGTGGTGGGTTGGTGTAGTATTGTTCACAGCATAGTGTCAGCTGGTTGTAGTTTTATGTATGACATATTGGGGCCCCATGGGGTTCTAAATGATGTATCGCAGTTACTCTGGTGTGTGCTATATTGAGGGACGTCGTGTTCGTGGTTTTCGCCCTCCTTGCCTCGGTTTTTCAACCGTGGGAAAACTCGCGCCTGATGGTGGTCGCGGTTCAAGGAGCCCCCACCAGACAAGTTATTGGGTGTGGGTACAAGCAAGGTTCAAGTAGTTTTGCCGTGACTCGGCTAGCCGCGGGTTGACTCACTTGAGCCGCGGCTGTTTGGCTGGCTGAGCCCGATCCTCAACTAACATCTGTGGGAGCTGTGCCCCCAAACCCCACTGCTCATCCACTATATCAGAAATAAACTTATTACCCTTTATTTTCATCAGATATTGAATTTTATTGGATTTCATGGCTGCGTGAACACCATCATCTACCACCAATGACCCATCACGAGCTGGCTTGTGTGTGGTCGCACACGGCCTTCACCCACGCCGTTCAGATACGCGGCACCGAGGCTGCTGGTCATCACGACGACCGTCAATGACGCGGCCCCGGCCCGGAATGCTCGGAGAAATGCTGTTATCAATCGTGCGACTCACCACACACCACCTGGCTACGTCGACCACAGCTCTGGGGGAGAGCTGACGGAATACATGTGGTGGACGGCATACAGCATTGTCCTTATCGACGAGATCGAGAAGGCGTCACGCGATTTCGTCATGCTGTTCCTTCAGGTTCCTGACGATGGTCGCCTCACAGACACTCCCGCAGGGGCTCGCCGCGCTGGCAGCCGGTCGCGTTGTTGGTTACAGCGGACGAGGATTTGCGGCGGGCCGAGCTGTATCGGTTCTCGGTCGGCGCCCTGCGAAAGCTCCTGCAACACCTGGCCCCGGCCAATGTCAAGCTGGCACCGGTGATGGAAGAACCTCCATCCGTCCAGGAGATCACGGTGGGCGTCCGATCACCGCTCGACTCGAAGGTCCTTGAACTGATGCAGATGCACGTACGCGCCCAGGGTGGCCGTGGTCCGCATGTCTCCCCGTCCGATCGACGTAGTTATGTGGTAGTTGTATTCCGGACGCAGTCAGTCCTGTGACAATGATGCCTTCCACGTCGCCGTGCGTCACTGACGACACCTCAGCTACCTGACGGAGACGGGCGTCTACGAACGACTGGTTGAGGACTTGTGCTTGTGGGCCACTACTTCGTATGGCATATCCAAGTTCTCATGATGTCGTCTCAGAGTTGAGGAGGACAAATCTAACACACTCGCGCGCCGTGTTGGCATACTCCCATACTATCCGGCAACAGCCGCAATGTTGGTGCAGAATTCTCTCACGAGTTGAACACACAATCACATGATGATCCGGCAACGGCCGCAACATTGGTGCGGAATTCTCCCACGCACTCGCCCAAATCCCCGTGAAACACAATCACATGATCCGGCAATGGCCGCAACGTTGGTGCAGAAGTTTCCCACGCTGCTCCCATCAAAAACCGTTTGAACGGCTTTATTACCTCGTTCTCTAAGAGAACTCGGAACGTCTCCCACCAATCCCGAACGGTGGCCGCACTTTTATCATCGCTGTCAACGGTCACGGCGCAAGGAACAAGGAAGGACTACTTCCGCACCGTTCACGCGGACATCGGCTCCATCACGTTCGAGATCGTCGCCGATTCTTTGGGGCAGAAGCTTTGAGGCCTCGGGTCGTCGCGGAGGACTCGGAGGATGTTCTGATGCATGAACGGACGCTTTCGCTAGACACCATCACGTCGCCCGAAGAGAGTGCGGCAATGGCAACGACGACTCTCCCTATTGCTCGCTCGCTCGCCGTGTAACACCGTAGCCACGCTCTCGAACCTCTCGGGACTCATTGCGGCGATGTAGAAGCCCATCGCACATGTCGAGACGGCGATGAAGTGCAAGCTCGTCATCAAATTCGGTTGTCAACCCTCTCACGGCTTTCCTGGGCTGTCATAACGACAACCTTCTCGAATCGGCCGAAGCGCGGAAAATTATCGAGCACGTGTGCGCTGAGGCGGCGCTTGCCTTTGCCATGGAGGCACCTCTTGACGAAGTCGTATACACTATGCAGCACTTCACCTTCTTCCTCGCAGCTGCGAAGCACCAAATGGTGGTGCAACCTGCCACACCCTTGATTTTAGGCGGCTCTGTTGTGGGCTTGGGCGCAGGCTTTGCTTTGCCTAAGAAGTCGAGTTTTCCGGAAGGCTTCGATTTCGAGGGCTCCTCCTTAATCACAGGTTTGACATCCTTCAGTTCAGATTTGACGACGGGCTTAGCATCTTCGGTCATAGAGGATGCCTTCGAGAGACCAGGAAGTTTGTTCTCAGACGTGGAGGCGGCGGCGGCAAAGGGCTTTGTGTTTGTAACCGTAACCGGCACACGGATATGTGAACGCGGAGGTAAGACGAGTTTCTGGGATGCTAGCCCTGTAAGCATTGAAGGGGTATAAATAGAGGTAGAAGTAGGCTTGTAGAAGGACAAGTCAAATCTCTTTTCGATCTATTGTTACCGGCGGTGACAGTGTTCGCCGAGAGGACTGTGCCGGCTGAAGATTGGATCGTTTCCGTGTCAAAGGCACAGTCATCGTTAGAAACTGCGCGGGAGGGGGAGGGGGGGAGAGGATGCCAACGTACTTTGATGTCCTAGTTCAGACCTGCGACGTGCATCGGGTGCAGTGGGTGTGGGGCAGCGGCGCACTAGCAGCGACTCCACCTCGTAAGTCGTAACCCAACTCGGTTGGATAATGGGATATGTCTTCACAGATTGAGTAACAGCTGAGCTTTCAAGTTGTCTTGGACGCAGCCGGGCACGCGCGATGTCACGGACACGTTCCGTAAACGCCCCCGTCGCCGTCACCGGATGTTGGAGGTTCAGTCTGACTTTAACATTGGCCCTCCAACGATTCAATTCAAGCCGTAATATCTTCTCGCTCTGTTATCATATATTTGAAATCGTGCATGACACACCCATCGTTATTGGCACTACCTGCCAAGTTCCTGGTTGCAACGTGTCTCATCATCTCCCATGCACCCGTAATCTCTTCGCTTTGTAAACATTTTTTTTTTGAGTTCAGGCACTGCTTGACCCATCATCGTTTCATTATTGGTTGTATTCCTAGGATTTGTAAAAGGCGTAATGACAGTCCATTCAGTAACTACAGTACCCCCATCATTATTGGTTGTACCTCCTTAAATTTGCAAATGGCTAAGTGGATCAGCAACCACAGGACCCGTCAACAAAGTACGGCGGCGACAATGGTATCAAACCTAAGCAGAGTGAATAGCCACCCAACCATTGGCGACACATCGCGCGAATATCTCAGATTCGGAATGTGTGACACTGGTTTGAAGAGGGAGTCGAGGCATGTGGGACTCGGGAGTGGTCAGAGGCGATGTGAGCTGATGGAGCCTCGCGGCCTCTGACAATGGGAAATATGTCAAAAAAAGGTGTCCAAGGAAGAGGGATTAAAATATGTCTTACCGGCAGCAGCATTGATGGATGCAAGGGTGGCTCTCTTTGTATAACAGGAGCATTTTGAATGAGTGCAGACACGTATCCCCAATGGATGGATGGTCATTGACCACTTGACATACCTCGTCCGCGATGCCTCTGCTGTGTGCTGAATTACGGGAAGCAGATCAAGGAGCAGAACACTGGCACCAACTCGGAGTCTCGGAGACACAACAAGTCCGAATGCCTATCATCACCCTGGAAGCACCCACGCTATCCCATGACCAAATCGAATCGGCTTGACTGTAGTACGCATGCTCTGGTCTGCGGATCAAAACGTGTGAGCTACCAGTGCCGTAAAAGGGCGAGGAGGTGGGTAGTGGAAGGGTCGACCTGAGAAACGAGCTGAAGGGGGAATTACCCGGCCTTTGGTGGTAGTAATGCTAGTGGATTGCCGAGTCGAGGCGAAGTTTCACTCACAGCCGTCACAGCCTCGTCCGTTTCAGGCGACAAGTCTACCGCATGGTCTTTAAGGGATCTGAGTTAGTCTGAGTAATGATAATTTATCCCCACCAAAGTAGGTTCAGATCAGAACCCCATTCACATCTGCGTTATTTTTCTTTCTTTGCCTTCGTCTGTAATAGCTAGCCATGTCCTACCCCGATTACAATAATCACGGAAGGTCATCGAGACTGAGCCCTCCTGGCATCGATCCTCAAGGTGGATCGTCGTATACGAACCGAGCGCCTCACTATGGGCATCAGAATATTAGAGTCAGTCTTGAGGATTCAGACATTCTCCCTCCCCAGGTACCCCGGGCGGTCTATTAATGAATTTCCCTTTTCAGACCCTGTCCGCTCGCGACCATGGCCAACTTGAGGGCCATTGGGAGGATGTACCTCAGCCAGTCAGAGGAGTTGCAGATCGAGGCATGCCACAAGACCCCCACTTCAACTCTCCTTACGGACCTTACCATGACGTGGCGGGGTATCACCCTCTGATGCTAGGCGTCAGTAATATCAGTCTATCCAGTATAACTTGAACGCCTTCTTTAACCCGGTCAAACAGGACCCTGTGGATGCAGCAGCCCCGTACGCATTCCGTAATTTTGGATTTACCCAAGGCATCCCTCCACAAGGACAAGCCAGTGCTCCGGTAAGTTCCAATTCAGGTCCCCTATCTGCATGCTTAACCAGACACCTCGGTGCAGGAGAATCGGGAACATGACCTTCCTGGCTATGCCCCTCAGCATTTCACACCGGGCCCTGCCCAGGCTACCTTCCACCCTCCGTTTGTTCATCGGGCCCCCAGTCCCGAACAACTTAGGGAAGACAATCTCCGGCGACTCATTAGTCGTTTCCTGTACCACCCAGATTCGCGGGTTAATATGGCCTGGATGGAACCGGGTGCGGCAGGTCGATTCGAAATTATAATTGTTCTTGAAGCGTCCGATGTTCTCTGATACCAACTGTTCAGTTCTTTGCCCGCTTTTTTATCGTCACCTGTTGATAATTGTGTAAACCAGTTTCTGAGCATTTCTGAGCGTTTCATCGAATCTTCGCTTTGAGTCTGCCTTCCGATCCGTGCCTCGCCTGTACTCCAGTGCTGTTTGCGTATCTATTATATGAACAAACTTCATATTGAATACTGGCCTCGGTTAGCCCGCAGTGTTGCTCTGGCACATCGAGATGAAATAAATCTGTCGAGAACTCATTGAGAAGCAAAGTGCGCGTATGAGAGATAATGGAATATTACAACCCAATAGAGCGGAGTGGGGTGGATGCGCCTGTTCTGGATGAGAAGTACAGTTAGCGCATTGGAGCGTGAAAAGGATACCGTCCACTTGAGGTTGCCCACGCATCAACTTTGAAAATTCATACCAGGCCGATCAGCACACAACGGTAGCAACGCCTTCTCCCAGGTTTAGTGCCCGTAGTCGGGTATCTGCGAGTTAAAGAGAACCATCGGGCTGGACGCTGCTAGTGGACATGCGTAAGGGCGGGGAAGAGGTGGGGCACTGTTGTAAGGAACGCATGTGGGACCGCGGGAATATGTTACGGCGGAAGTCTGCTGATTAGAGGGGATGAGCGAGATATTCACCCGTATACGCTATTAGGCAAATCGTTATCCACATGGTTGTCGGAGTGGCGTCTTCCAGCCAAGGTCGGGCACCAATATCGCTGCTTGCATCGCATAAGTAGAGCACCGTTGATAGAGATATTTGGATGTCGTGCTGAGAGTCGCGGAGCGTCGAGTCACTTTTAGTTGAGTTCATTGTATTGAGGCAACCAAGCACGGCGGTTAGCGGTTGGGAACGCGGGAGAGTGTTGTGGTGTGGTCATGCCCTCAGGCTGTTCCGAAAACTGCGCGACGCGAGGTAGTCCGGACTCACCGGAAATCGGACCTAAATTTGGGTTACTCGGCCCGAATTTTTACTGTCCGTTCGGGTGTGCCAGCGAACGATCGAACAGGAACAGACAATTTCGACATACAGATTCACCCTCGCCCAAAGCCTGCCATTACCCTCCCCTTCCTGTCAACCCTGCCTGCCCGCGGAATACCCGCATCATGCTGGGATGCTGGCGTAAGCCCTTCTCATCATTTTCTGTCTCCCCAGACTCCCCCACATATCCAGCCGCTTTCTTCCTGGACTTGATGGCGTGCCAGTGTGTGATTGATTATACTCACTATCCATCCCCTTGACTCTTTCCTCGGATGACAAGAAACCACAAACGGGTATATCGGTCGGTTGAAACAATCGAATCTTCTTGTCGACCCGACTCGACCGACTATCTCGAAGCCGAAAAGGTAAGCGTGTCGCATCCACAGAGTCATTTGTTTGTGCCGCTGAATCAACCTCTTTCTGACACGCTTAGCCCTGAGTCATTATCCTCCGATATGAAGGAGACGCGTGGGTGTGCAACCAGTGCGCTTAATATCGATGCTCCCAGATTGAGACTTTGAGCACCCACTATGACTTGTCATTGTCGCAAAGTTGAGGGAAACATTCCAAGATGATGCGACTCGGAGAAGCGTTCCATAATTGTACCAGCTGTTATGGATGCTCCTTTCTCTGCCACTGCCAGTCATTCTGTCAGGGGCACACGCATTTGTAATCTGCCAGCACGGCACTTTGCTCAACTGCGCGCCGGGAACGGCGGGAAATTAAGCCACCCACCTCCTCTCATTCCAATTCTCCGCCTACCGAGACTCGATCGTTGCCCTCACCTATGAGTTCCCCCCCGTAAGTTTCTTCAGCTCTTTCCCGGCCCTATTTCCCACATGACTGACCAGGCCTCGCACAGCCGTACTAAGAACCAGCCAGCCTGTAGTCCAGCCTCAGGCCCCTCAGAACTTATTAAAGATAGCTTTCCTGGCACATCTGTCAGGCCGTCGGTTTTTATAGCAGTAGATGTTCCAGAGATAGGAACGTGTAATGACAGGAGGAATCTGGCTGAGGAACGGCATCCACGTATGTTCCTGATATCGTTTCCGCGACGATTACTGGCTGATGCAATGTAGGTCGTTTGACAATAGACGTCCTTTCAGATGATGTCCTCCTATGCATATTCACCTCCTATCGACGAGAATTGAGACAGCATGACGAAATATGGCCATGGCATACATTGTCGCACGTGTGCCGAAGGTGGCGACATGTCATCTTTGCATGGCCCAACCATCTCAATTTGCGACTTGGGTGCAGATCCGCCGCTGCTGCATCAAAGGCACTGGATGTCTGGCCAACCCTACCGATCAGCGTCCGTTCAATGCTCAGCCGTGAAGGTCCAGACATCATTTCTTTACTTGAACATCATGATCGCATAGCCGGGATCGATTTCTTCGACTTCACCAAAGGTCAACTCGAGAGATGTGCCGCATTCATGCAGGAACCGTTTCAATCTCTGAGATTTCTTCGCCTTTATTCCTTTCCAGAGGTGGTTCGAGCAGTGCCGGTGATACCTGACACGTTCCTGGGTGGGTCTGCCCCTCGTCTCCAGGTGATCGAACTTCGTGGCATCGCGTTTTCAACACTGCCAAAGCTCCTCTTATCCGCTCGTGACCTTGTCACCCTCAATCTTGACTATATCACAAGGGCAGGGTACATTTCCCCCGACGTCATGGCCACATGTCTGGCTATGTCGACAAGGCTCGAATACTTGACCATTAGTTTTCAATCCTGGAGCTCGTTCCCCAATCGAACAACTCGACAAGCTCCTCCTCTGACACGCACCACACTCCCGGCCCTCATCTTTTTCGCGTTCGAAGGTGTCAGCGAGTACTCAGAGGAACTCATGGCCCAGATCGACGCCCCTTTTCTCGATACCCTCCATCTCACGTTCTTCTATCAGCCGGTCTTTGACATCCCACAAGTACCCCAGTTCATACATCGCATTGAAAAGTCCAAGACACCCATCAAGGTCGATATACTTTTTTTTTATGATACTCTTTGGGTCTTCTGTGACTCGTTGCCCCGAAATGTCTTACTCTCGCAAGCTCAGTGCACAGGACTAGAGAGGCAACTTTCATCGCTGGAACAGATCTACACTCAGTGTTCGTCTATGCTCTCTCATGCAGTCAGCCTTACACTCTGGGGGAATGGCGATCAACAAGCAAATCAGTACAAGTCATGGCTGAGATGTCTTCGCCCATTTAGCGCCGTGCAGATTCTGTATTTGGGATTCGGATTAGAGTCTCACATCGCTCGTGTACTTGGAGAGCTCGACAAGGAAAGAGCTGCGGAAGTGTTGCCCATGCTGCACACTCTCGTCTTTTATCGTTTTAATCTCATCGATACAGTGGTGATTCCCTTATTGAAGCCATTCCTCGACGCACGCCAGCAGTCGGGTCATCCCGTCACCGTGGAAGTGGAAGTGAACGGTTCGGGGAGGCAGCAGCTTACTTTCGAATAATCGGAGGCTCCTGATAGGCCTGATATCTACTAGATTTAGTTTGATTCTTTCTCTTCGTAGATTGTTTAAGTTCGCCATGACCTCGTTATCGTGGTAGCACTCGGTCCACCGCTTGGCGCCTTCCCAATGTGATTAGAAATGTGAGCGTATCATGCCTTTAAAAATCGAGTACAGTTTTCTGTGAGAGTTCGAATGTCCATGATAGACACGCTAAATCGTGACCTATTTTTACCCACCTACGTGCCGTGGACTCCCAGGCGATGTCCCGTAAAACTGCCCTAGCCCACTGCCCAATCAATTACACATTACGCAAGTATTACGCATGGAAAGGGCCCGGCCCGGGCCAGAGCCGGCCTCTGGTGGTTGACACGTTTCCCGTGTCCAAGTCCCTCACATCATTACATCCGTTGAGCTCGACTACGCTCCCCGTATAACACCGTCTCCCAGTCCACCTGGACCTCGGCGCTGCTTTACTTGTGACTAACAACAGGCGGCCGCGTGTTCGTGCTCAGCACCCTTCTTCTGCCAGGTCACCCAAGCGCGCGTCCTTTCGAAGGGACTCAAGACTATGACGATTTAATATTTCTTCTGGGACTCGGAATGACTGATACATGGATGAAGGTGCGTAGTGTCTCGTGGCCACTGGGCCAAACTGACTAAATCTTCGGGCGGTCGGTTTTATCTTCTGTCCGCCAACATTGCCTGTCGCGTCGCTTCTCTTGCCCTCAAACGATCTCCGAATTGAAGGTTTTTTCTCCTGGCCGCTCGCCCCTCAAGCTCCCGAGGCGAGACTCTCTCAAGGCCCCCATGAATGGCGCTTATCAAGATGGCCAGCGTGCCAGTTGGTTGGATCCTTTCACCGCGGCGTCTCGAGCGCACGCAAGCCCTCCACCAAACCTCTCGTGGCTGCAAGACAAACCTATGCTCGGCCTCACCGATTTTAGTCCCTCAACCTGACTGTCTCGGTCGCACCGGCTAGCCCGGTGCTCTCAGCCAGGGTAGGGGTAGGGTTGGCGTCCGCTGCTAACAACGCCCTGAACTCGCACTCGTGCTTGGCGCGCGCCACGGCCATAATGGCGTCCACGTCATTCTCGCCATTCGCCACACGCATCGCAACGCCTCCGCGACGCACCGACTCCCGGCGATGTATATGTGAGTTGGGACAGTAGTAGATTAGGAGGTGATTAGGAGGTGAAAGGGGGATAAGAAGAGCTGAGAACCAGTCACAATCATCCCAGAGTCAGGAATGAGACGTATGACGCCACAAGGCTGGTCCACGGACCTGAAAAACTTTGCGCGTCATGAGTCATGAGATCTGCATGAGAGACGACACTCAAGCAAATGCCGAACCATATCAAATTGTATCCCAACCTCCTACGTTTTCTCTAGGACCCTGTATGGAAGTGCATGATGAACCACTCCCTTTAGGGACGTCGAGAGACCGAGAATCCCAGATATCCAGATGACGAGTATGATAGGAATAGTAAGGCCATTGTGTCACGATTCACGCATTCAAGCCTGATGGACGTGAAACAACGATAAGTGGTGAGCTCCGCGTCGAGGCTATGCAAGTCACTGGGGCGATAACTCACTCGAGTTGGGGGATCTCCATCTGCAAACTCCAAATGCTGTCTGCTTGCATACATGTTCAAACTGATTCTGAGCTTCAATTTTGCGCGCACCAAGTGTGTTCAAATTTTAGTGGGAGGGGAGTTAACGTATGGGCGTTCCCTCAGGCGGTGTGAGTCGAAGGAGACCTATGGCGGATGTCATTTCCAGTCGACCTGTGATGGAAGGGAAAATTATGGATGATACTGTACAGGGGAGTATCGATATGGCTGAGTACGTGGGCACAGGGTTGTCGTTAAGAGGCATGCACGAGGTAAATGACGGTGAGGTCATTATGAGGTGGCACGGTCGAGATCATCGGCCACGTCGAGAATGCTCTCGCCTCCAGAGATCCCTTTCCTCCCTGTGCGGACAAGTTGAATGGATGGCTGGACATGTTGCGACGCTCATGGATGAAAGAAATAGAGAGAGAAAAATGAATGCACTTTCAAGCCGAGACGAGATTGGGAGGTGTCAACGTCAACAAGACCTAACCTTATCTCCTCTACCGCGCGCCGCGCGCAAAACAAAAACCCCGGGCCAGGACTCGTCGACCAAACTTAACGTGCAAAGATCTGCGGGTCAACGTCGCACAAAACTTATTGGGCCATACTGTACTTCCGATGTTGGTCTGTCATCTGAAATCTGCTGCCCCATCCTCTTTTACGTACGTACATCATGATATTATAATTTTTTTTGTCTCTCTATTCGCAAGTTCATAAAATCATATTCGCGCAGGGAATTCCCGAGAACCTATCTGAGTGATGTCGCGCCGATGCAACGTGTTTCGGGCTACTTCGTACAAGGCGGCAACCTCATGTACTATGCATGTGCCTGTGGGTTTGCTGCACATGCAGAAGGTTAAATTCGGGGGTTGGTTCAAGTTGTCAACGGATCATCAGATTGGGCTAACACGCCTACAGCAGTGCGAATGACATACACTTACCGCCCTTAAACATCACAAACCTGAAATCGCACGCCCATTCCTGATCTTTTGGCCCGAGGCAGAGTCGAATGGCCTCGCACGGGCTCTTCTTGACCGTAGAATTGGGAACCATGTTCCGGGTAAAGCGCCTTGTTTGCGCGGACATACTCTACATTCTTGTGGTTTGGGGCACACACGGCACCAACCATGCTGTTCTTGTGCACACCCAACATCGACACGGATTTCAGCATCGCTCTCCATTTTCAGCCACTCTTTCTCAACCCGTCTACATTAAAGACATGAGCGAGAGTTTTCATCGGTTACCTCAGAGTAAGTCTTAGGAAATGTCGTGGTCAATTCAACCCGTCGGCCGTTTTGAAACGTTTGGTGCCACGATGTCGTAGGCACAGTGCTGTGCTTCGCAAGCTTCTGTATTTCATAGTATAAATCCTCGGGAGGACACACCCGTCCATTAAGTGTCCTCACAAATGCGCGCTGGCATGAGCCTGGGCCTTACCCAAAAAGGAAGGCCTACCTCCGTTTCCTACATGGTCAAGGACCTGTTGTCTTCGAGGCCAGGCTGTCGGTACAGCCTTGGCGCTAGGGAAATACAACTGATCGCCTGGGAGTTCTTTTGTATGCAACTGCAAAAGCGAGTCCAGGATTTCCTGTTCATGGACCTTGTCACGCAGCAGTGGATCTCGGGTAGCTTTCAAATCTGTAGGAGAGTTAGGAACAAGGATGAACCCCCGTTATTCTAAGCACAGCTGTTTTTCCTACTGAATTGCTGACGAATGGCGGATATCCCAATCACAACACCGTCACCATAGACGGATGTCAGACCAGTCGAATATTACAATGACAGAAGGTCGCATGAATTGGTACCCATACAAGTATTCCAACATGATAAAGCCCAAGCTCTACCAGTCACAAGAGTGTGAATAACCTCGGTCCACAAAGAACCCCTGGGATCACTGGGATGTTCAAGTCAGGACGCCGCATCATTTCAGTCTGACAGTGAAGTACGCACCGTAGGGATTCGTTCACTCCTGGGGCTTAGCACTAGGCACCCGCAATCGGAGATCTTGACTTCATACACCATACACGGAGTGGCATAAGAAATGATATCGAGTCACTCTTCGCTTCCCGAATTTCCGCTTGCTGCTTGACATGACCGGTAATAGAAGAACCATATATCCTCTCCGTTCGAAATTTGTTATTTCTTCGGTTTGAGCGCGTTAACGACCTCATTAATTGTGGGAGCCTGGTTCATATCTCATACCGTAAGACTCGAGCCTTGATGGGCATAGCCCAAAGTAGGCCTAGCAGGGGTAATTATGGTGAAAAAATTTGGATAACGCGTTCTGAGAACTCACCGCCCAATTTGGCAAGACCATCAGGGCCCCAACGAGTTAGAATTGCCTCAGCCTGATCGGCGTCATATGCATGCACTAAGTGGCTGGCCCAGATTGAGGCCCAGAGCTGGGGAGTGAACACAGACGTACCGTCACGTACGCCAGCATGCATTGTGAGGACCCAGAATGGATGGGTGTGTCCTCCCGAGGATTTATGCTATGAAATTCAGAAGCTTCCGAAGCATAGCACTGTGCCTATGACATCGTGGCATCAAACGTTTTTGAAAATGCAGACGGATTGAAATTGACCACGACATTTCCAAAGACTTACTCCGAGGTAACCGAAACTCTCGATCATGCCTTTAATGTAGACGGGTTGAGAAAGAGCGGCTGAAAATGGAGAGCGCCGCTGCTGAGATCTGTGCCGATGTTGGGTGTTCACAAGAACAGCATGGTTGGTGCCATGTGTGCCCCAAACCACAAGAATGTAGTGAGGGTATTGTGCATGGCGCGCAGCCCCATACTGTTCAGGAGATAATAAAAAAAGGGACACAAAAAAAGGAAAACGTGTTATGACATACTCCGAAATGTGTGAGAGTTGGACAAACAAGAGAAGAACTTTAACTGAACGTGTGTTGAACGTTGAACGTTGAACAACAAAACTGCCACGACTGTCACGGTGAACGGTATTCTTTCGGGACCCCAGACATGCCCAAGTTGGTCGCGTACTCTTTGGGACCCCAGACACGCCCACGTTGGTCCTACCTGCGATCGCCGTTTGAGGCACCCTCATCGTGACAACTCTTTCCAGCCTCTGCTGCGATACTGTAGTTGTACTATACTACTGGACACGAAGAGGGACCATGACTCTATGATGCACGCCGGAGCGGCCTGTCGTAGGTGCACCTGTTATTTGCGTGTCAACATGCCACGATACTCGTACAGGCCTTTTTCCACCATGCAGCAGGGGCAGGAATTGATTGGAATCAGAGTAGAGGAATCGAGAGGGTGGTGGGGCCGGGATCAGCGCTAGTAATGTAGGAGCCGGGTGTTCGTCTTCGTTCCACAGGAAAAGTCGTATACGGTGAACAGGGACGGGAATTGTGATAAGGGATTGGATAGTAAATATATGATATCGTGATATGATCCAAGGGGCTTACAAGGGTGCCGGACAGTTTGCTGGTCATTGGGGCGAGGGAATGGGCGAGTACAATCGGAGAAGGGTCAGATCGCAGGCGGCTCCGCCCGGAGGACGCACAGCTCAACCAACCTTGTCTTGGGATGCAGCCGGCGGTGTCTGAGCTGGCCGTGATGGCGCAGCGGCCATGCGTGATGCCACGGACACGTGCCGGAAACGCTTCCGAGTCCCGTCACCGCGACCATTGACCGGTTATTGACCCTACAATCCAATTCATGCAGCCGTAACTTGAATCTCTTCTCTTTTGTGGAAAGTCTTTTGTTTTAGACTCGACACGTGATCACACGTGGTGCCTCCTGGTTGCGACGTGTCCGTCTTTCACAGCCGTCCTGAATCCGGTCCAAGTGCAGGTTTTACGAATGCAGCTACTTGCTTTTAATCTTAAATTTTTTTTTAACTCCTCACTCGTTACTGATGACCTGACCTTCCCAGATCCATACCGGTCATTCTTTTGCGCTTAACGACGTCACGTATATGAGTAACAGAAATAGGGCGGGTGGCCTCGCGGCGTGGTCTTCTTTGACGGGTAAGTCCGACGAAATGGAACTGGCTCGGGGAACCCCTCTGTTATGCGCGTCCGGAGATCTCATCGTGTCGCAATTTCCAGCAACTTGGAAAATGGATCCACTTTTATTATTATGGCCAAGAGCCTGGTAATGTCCCCCTTCAACTCGTTTCTCAGTTTAATCCTTCTGCCTCCCTGTCCACCTGCTCGCCCGTTTACTGCACTGGTAGCTCACACGTTTCGATCCGCAGACCAGAGCTCGCATACTGCCATCGCGACATATGAACCCTTCACCCTCGCCAGTGGTCCTCGCGGTTAAGTTTCACTCACGGCGTCACAGCCTCGCCCGTTTCAGGCAACAAATCAACCGTGTGGTCTTTATAGGCACTGAGTACTTAATCCCCACCGAACTGAGTTGACATCAGAGCTCCATCCACATCTGCGATATTATTCTTTCTTTGCCTTCATCTGTACAAGCCAGCCATGTCCTTCCCCAATTACAATAATCACGGAAGGTCGTCAAGACCGATCCCTCCTGGCGTCGATACGAACCAAGCACCTCATTATGAACAGCCGAGTGTTACCCTGGTCAGTCTTGAACATTCGGACATTCACCCTCACTAGGTACCACGGACGGTCTATTAATGCGCTTCTTTTTACAGGCCCTGCCCACACGCAACCATGGCCAAATTGAGGGCCATTGGGGGGATGTACCTCGTCCAGTCGAAGGTGTTGCAGATCAAGGCATACCACAAGACCCCCGCCTCGACCCTCCTCATCACGGCGTGGCGGGCTATCACCCTCTGACGCTAGGTGTCAGTAATTCCAATCTATCCAGTATAAGGTCTTCTTTAACCAATGATACCACTACGGTACCCGGTCAATAGGGCCCCGAGCCAGCGGCCCCGTACGCATTCCGCGATATCGGATTTGCCCAAGGCATCCCTCCACAAGGACACGCCTATGCTCCAGTGAGCTCCAATTCAGGTTTCCTATCTACATGCTTAACCAGAGACCTCGGTGCAGGAGAATCGGGGATATGACTTTCTTGGCTATGCCCCTCAGCATGTCGGACCGGGCCCTGCCCAAGCTGCCTTCCACCCACCGTTTATTCATCGGCCCCCCACTCCCGGTCAACTCAGGGAAGACAACCTCCGACGACTCATTAGTCGTTTCCTGTACCACCCGGATTCGCGGATTAATATGGCCTTGATGGAACCAGGTGCGGCAGGTCGATTCGAGATTATAATTGTTCTTGACGCGTCCGATGTTCTCTGATATCATCTTTTCTCTACCCCCTCTTTCCACCGTCCACTGTCAATAATTGTGTCAGCCAGTCTCGTTTCTGGGCAATTGATCGGTTCTCTGCCTTGTGTCTGCCTTCTGATCTGTGGCTCGTCCGTACTACAGTACTGTGTTGCGAGTTGATTTATGTTGAACGTGCTGTTATTAAACTTTATATTGAATACTGGCCTCGGTTAACCCGCAGTGTGCTCTGGTACATGGAGAGGACACAGGTTCGTCAAAAACTCTCTTGGACGCAAAGTGCATGTATCACAGTGAGAGATCATAGAATATTACGGCCCCATAAAGCGGAATGAGGCGGATATGCCCATTCCGAATGATTAATATAGCTTGGGCATTAATTGGAGCATAAACAGGATCCTGTCCACTCGAGAATTGTGATTTCCCATGCAACTTTAGAAAATTCATACCAGCCGACCAGCATACAACGGTTGAACAGCCTGAGCAGTAATACCCTTCTCCCAGGTTTTACATAGCTCTCCTGGTTCCAGCAGCCAAGTATCTGCGAGTTTAAGAGAACCACCGGGCTAAACACTGCTAGCAAGCATGCGTAAGGACGGAGACGAGGCGGGGAATTGTTGCATTAGTAAGGAACGCATGCAGAATCGCTGTGATACCTTACGGCTGCCGATTAGAACGGATGAGCATCCGTCTATGCTGTTGGGCAGATATTCACATGGATGTGCCTTCCAGAAGCCGAAGTCAGGTATGAATAAGGCCGCTCGCATGACAAAAAGTGGAGCACTCTTGATTAAGATATTTGGATGGCGTGCCGAGAGTTGCAGAGCGTGAAGTCATTTGTGGTCGGGTTTGTTATATCGAGGTAATCAAACAAGGGGGTCAGAGGTTGGGGTTGTGTGGTCATGCCCTTTTCCGAAAACGGCAAACGGACGACAGATCAAGAACAGACAAAGCTATAAAACTGCCAGTGGGGATCCCACCTCGAGGATGACTGGCCGCAGTGAGTGGGTGAATGATAGCCTGAGGATGCAAGTTCGGGTCCTGTCAAGGTGCCACGATCAACGTGTGAACTACCACTACAGTTGGAAAGGTGTCTGAGGTGGACAATTTGAACTGAAGACCTAAGGAAGGTAATACGACCCTGGGCCATAGCCGTCCGACTCATTGTTCGTCCGGATGACCAAATAATGGGACGTTCCCCCCTAACCCCCAATACGCAAGGTGGAGCTTTGATTTGTTTCACTCCGGTGACTTTGTCACGAAGCACGCATATCACAAATCCCCCAAGATTGCTGATGGCCCCAAACCCAAGCGGAAACGGCAAGGCGCACACGAGGCTGATAACGATAATTTTATGCCGCGCACCTTGCACCCGGCTGTTACATTGTTGTACCTTATCGATCGCAAGCACGACTGTAAATAGGGGATAGGGCGATTGTTATTTTCTTAGGAAAATGATGAAACGGAGTAGCGGAGTAGTTGCTGCTGCTACCTCCCTAACGGAAGGTCCATTAGTTGTCCAGGCGCCAGGTGCCTCCTCGCCGAGTCCTCGGATGCTCCGCTGGAGCTCATTCCGGAACTTTCCGCATGGAAATATGGAATACTGCAGTATCAGTAACTGAAGAGATGGGAGGAGTAAACTAGTGAAAGATGGTAAACGAGGTGGTTGCGCGGTTGTGTTATAATGGGACCAGAGCAACACAGAAAAATAACCAGAAATAAAAAATAAAAATAAAAAGAGGGGGGGACAGAGGGCGGCAATGCTGATAATCGTAAGGTGCGACCGAAGGGAGGCCGGTAGGGCTTGAGACCAGGGGTGGCAGCATGCTGAGCGATGTTAGCAAGCGAGAATGGAGTCAATGAAGCAGGCAATGAGAGGTTGGCTAGGCGTATGTGATCATAGGTGATGCTAAATGCAGGGAATTGTCGGCCGAGGGTGAATGAAGAGAAAGAGAGGGAGGGAGGAAGTGCGTGCGTGGAGTCAGGGAGTGGAAATTGGCCCAGTGCGAGGGGACAGCATGTTATCCACGCTGACCAGAAAAGCGGGCGCTCTGCGATGCCTGACCATACCCGCCACATCCGGACTCGACCGGGCCAGGGGGTTTGGCCCGCGAGGGTCCTCGGCCCGGTAATCGGACCCAAAATATGGTTCAACGGTTACTCGTCGTCCTGGAAGTGCGGGAAACACACTCCGCCGTGTTACTTCTCACCACCACCTCCCCCTCCCCCATATGTCTGGCTACTCTCTTCCTCGACTCTATGGTATGGTTCTACTCACTGTGCCATCCATCACTTTGACACCTTCCGCAGATGACGGCAAGAACGCTGTAACCTGTGTATCTCAGATGGCTGACCAAGCCTCAGTCGGTCGTACGAGGAACCAGCCAACCCGTAGTCCAGCCTCGGGCCCCAAGATAGCTTTCCTGGTATATCTGTAACGGTAGATGTCCCAGAGATAGGAACGTGTAGTGACGAGAGGAATTCATCCGAGGAACGACATCTGCGTATGTTCCTGATATTGTCCCCACGACGATTTCCGGCTGATGCAGCTTAGGACATTTGCCGTTTGACGTTCTTTCGGGTGATGTCCTCCTATAGAAATTCAACTTCTGTTGATGAGAATTGAAGCGCTACGATGAAACGTGGCCATGGTATACATTGTCGCACGTATGCCAAAGATTCGGATGGCGACATGTCCTCTTTATGGCCCAACCATCTCGATTTGCGGATTGAGTGCAGGTCCAGAACTGCTGCATCAAAAGCACTGGATGTCTGGCCAACCATACCGATCAGCATCCATTTAATGCTCAACCGCGAAGGTCCAGGTGGGGATGATATCATTTCCCTACTCGAACATCGTGATCTCACAGTCGGAATCAATTCGCTGAGCCATAGTTGCTGGGAACGTGCTGGTGATAACTGACACGTTCTTGGGTGGGTTTGCCCCTCGTCTCCAGGTGATCGAACTTCGTCGCTTAGCTGGGTGAGAAACGATGGAGGGAGAAAGAGAAAGACGTCGGGGGCGACAGTCTCGGTTATGTCGAATGTCGAACGAAAGGGATCACGCGGAGAGAAATGAATGTCAGATATGGGTCGTTCTGCATATGTAATGTGAGGCTACCTTAAACTGGTAGCAGTACCAATTGGATGGGTATAGTCGTCCTTGTCGTGCAGTGTTGCCCCGACGATTTCCAATTGAAGTAGACCCAGAACTACAACGGTTACCCGCGCCACGGGTACGGGTATCAGATGGGTATCAAATCGTGTATCCATACTCGTCGCAGACACGATAGGCTAACAGGAGACCCGTGTCGAACTCGCACTGCAGCCTGCAGGACACCCGAGTTCAAGCTCCGCCAATGCGTCCGCCGCTTTGTCTCCGTCCCTAATAGTACCGGCGCGTCATCGTCATCATCATTTGCAGAAGACTAGAGGTTCTATGACTGACTGTTCCACCTGCTAGTTCAAGCGAGTTGGTGATCTCCCGGTAAGCCCCAAGTCTACGTTTGCACTGGCCCGTAGTCAAATTGACGATCAGTATAGCCCCAGGGTTATTATTCGGTCGGCGGCCGACATCTGCAAAGTGCAAACACGACTTCCCTTTCATTCTCCTTGCTGAATGGGTACACTCTTTGGCAAGCCCTTGGGTATTCTCGGTCGGTGTGAATAGATCTAGAGTCGGCACTGATCGCCTCCCCTATCCTGCTGTCACGCTTTTAGGGGTACTATGCACAAGCCCTTCCCCTTCCGACACCAGTCCTCACCCATGAATTCTCCCTCGTTAGTTTCGGCAAGTCTCACTAGACTGATTACCCGTGGCTGACCAGGTCTCGCATGACATAGTAGGCTTACTTGCTTTCCAGCTCCCTCAGAAATCGATAATTTCACCCACGAGGGCATTCCTAGCACATCTGGGCCGTCTGTTCTGGTGGATAGCCCAGAGTCAGTAAAGCGTAGTGGCGGGAAGGAACCAGATGAAGGACAAGATCGATGTACGTTTTTAATGTAGTGTTCACGGCGAATATTAACAGCTACCCCATAGGTCGTTCGACAATCGGACTGCTCTCCGACGATGTCCTCCTATACATATTCGATTCTTATCGACAAGATGTGAAGCACGACGATGACACATGGCCATGGCATCTATTGGTATCTGTTTGTCAAAGATGATCGTCTTGACATGGCCCCACCATCTCAATCTGCTAATCGACTGCAAATCCAAATCAGCCGTGGAGAAGGCACAGGAAGTCTGGCCAGCTTTCTCTATGTTCATCAGGTCTCGCTATTCTGGAGATCATGTGATTGCAGCACTCAAGCACCATGATCGCGTAGTCGGGATCCATTTCTCGATCCTGTCCAGACGTCAACTCGAAAGATGTGTCTCATCAATGGAGGAACCATTTCCAGCTTTGAGAACTCTTTTCCTTCGGTGCTGCACCGGGGACTCGGATGCGCCGGTGATTACTGATGCATTCTTGGGTGGGTCTGCCCCTCGTCTCCAGAGGATCGAATTGTGGAGGGTCCCATTCCCAACACTGCCAAACCTCCTCTTGTCTGCAAGTAATCTTGTTCATCTCCATCTTGAGGATATCACAAACATTAGGTACATCTCACCCGATGTGATGGCTACCTGCTTAGCTATGTTGACGAGGCTCCAATACGTTAACATTAGCTTTTCCTCCAAGAAATCGTTCCCGGATCAAACAAACCGATGTCCTCCCCCGCCGACACGTGCTGTCCTTCCGGCCATCACCACATTCATGTTCGAAGGTGTCAGCGAGTACTTGGAGGATCTCATGGCTCGAATCCATGTCCCGCTACTCGACCATCTCGTTCTCCACCTTTTCTATCAACCCATCATCGACATGCGACAATTACCACACCTCATTTGTCGCACCGAAAAGTTGGAGTTGAAGCCACCTGTTGAGGCCAAAGTAGTCTTTCTGCAATATGATGTTGACATCTTCCTTCGACCATCGGAGTTGGTTTATTGTTATCTCCATCTTCGACTCGTGGGCGCTCGCTTAGAAGAGCAGCTTTCATGGTTGGCACAGATCTGCACCCAGTGTTTGGCCCTCCTGTCATGCGTACACCCACTCATACTCACCCCTCTTATTATGCGCCACAATATCGGCAACACCTTATGCCATGGCTGGGATTTCTTCGCCCATTTAATTCTGTGCGGATTTTGCATGTCCACGAATCAGGGATTCTAATTGCACGTCTTCTGGGAGAGCTCACCGGGGAAAGAGCTACACAAGTGCTGCCCATGCTCCATACGCTTATGTTGGATTGCGATCAGAGCGAACCTTCGATAACTCCGATTTTGAAACCATTCATCGACGCGCGGCGGGTATTGGATCACCCAGTGAAGGTGCATTGGGGGAAACCGGAGAATCGTTGCGGTCGCAGTTCGATTGTGGGTCGTCTTCGAACGAGCGGATAGCTTTTCACCGCCCTGCTGGCTTTGGTTTTCTCTTTGCCTTCATACACATTGTTTAGTGCCAACATGTTTGGTCATGATTTATTGCTAGGATCGTGCCCAGCGTGCCCATTACTGGTAAAGAGGTTCCAGTGTTAGAAAATTGGTCTTATTACGCCTTCGAAGCGAAGTAAACTGGGCAGTACAGAGTTCACGACGTAAGACACGCTAGATACGATTCATCGCCACCCATTGCGCGTAAGTATTGGGCGTGTCGTGTGAAATTCTGTCTTCTAGGAATATCCTGTTGAGCGCCGCGCCTGCAGAGCACTCTGGTCATTTCAGCGCACCGGAGGTTGATTAGGAGGTGGTGAAGAGGGCTTTGTATATTGCCAGTGGAAACGCGCGCGCACCTGCAGAGCGGCCTCATAAAATAGCGACTTGACGGCCTGCTCCTTTCGCGGGCATTCTCTCCCTCCAAGAACCCTCGGTGTGATGTCCTTATGCCGAGTTCTATATTATCTTCTCTAGAGACTAGACTCCTTGACACTGGACAAGTTGTGATATCGGCGTGTGTTAAGAAGGGCATGACGGGTTCTGGGTCAAAGCTGCCCTTGCCCGTCATTCCGAGAGTGATTAACAAAGAGATGGTATTATGCCCTTCGGAATAAAGTACATGTACTGCGCTGCGCAAGTGCGATGAACCTAGGATAGACACGCTGGTGTGAAAGCACTCTTCACTACGTCCTCCACCACCTGGACGAAGCCTCTTTAGTGTTTTGGAGCCAAAGTGCGCTGGAGGTCATGTTACAGCTGAATCAGCAGACACAGACGAACAGCCGATGAGAAAACACAACACAGGTTAGGTGGCAAGTAGCCCGCTCTCCACTTTTTGGCCGTGTCTTGTGAATCCCTACCCTCACCAAGAATACCACTGCCCCTCCGAATCGTCCTCACGACCTATGCTCTTCGAGATCGGGAAACGCGCATAGAGTTACGATACATTCGAGAATATCATTTGCCCCATAGCCGATTCTTGGATCAAGAACTTAGAGTGACGCGGGAATGAACCGGTTACGAGATGGGTTTCCTTGGAAAGGAGAAAAGTGGCAAGGCCGACGAAATTGTAAGTTCGAAAACAAGAGGCGGAAAGACTCACCAGTAGCCCTGCGAGGCGTGAATCCAACCTATCGCACCACCGCAGCTACAGCGAATGAAAAGGCAGCATGAGGTAATGGGGGGGGGGGAGGGGGGATTCAGGGTGCCGCACCCGACGCATCTATCGAGGTCTGCCAGTAGTAGTAGCCTGACGTGCCCGCCGTTCAGACGACACGGCAACTTGAAGGACGATCTGTTTCGCCATACGGATGATATTCGTGCTAATCACGGACGCGTCACATCGCCACGTCGCGAAAGGTTTTATTAACGGCTGTTTAGACGCTGGGAGACAACGGAGTACGCACGGAAATAGAACCCATATAGTAACGATGGACTCGGAGACGCTGACGCCTCCAAATCGATTGGTGCCACGCCGTCTCTTACCCCCACATGCTCTCGTTCGCGCTTCCTGATCCTTGTCGACCCAATGAACGCGTCAACCGATCTCTGTGTGACGACAGGCCCCAGAAGACAATCGATCGATTTGACCCGGATGGGGTTGTGGGGGTGAGGTGGCCGTACTTGTGCGCGGCTCAAGATGGCCGTGTGACCGTGTTGGGACGTATAGGGCGTACATGCGCAAGGCTCGTGGTGTCCCATGTGGAAAGGTGAGAGGGTCGATCTTTGGCGTTACGGCACTGGCATGCTCACGTTGCCGCCGCGCGGCAATGGCCAACAGTTTACCGAACCCTGACTTTACCCACTAATCAGATCGATTGGTTGTCCCTTCGCCTCTTCTTGTTTTTTCCTCCCCACTTGCGACTTCCATGGCTCACAGTTGAGGAAATACTCTCTGGCGGATGGGGATACACGGTGCGTAATCGGGACAATAGTTCAAACGCCACGTCAGATCAGGATATCTTCTAGTATATATATAACAAAGCAAAGCAAAGCTACCAAAGAAACAACAGCAATAGTAAAGTAATTGTGAAGAAACGTTCGTGGCTCCACACCGCGATTCCTACAACTGGGTATCATGGTAGAAGAAGAAGAAAAAGGACAAAAAAAGGACAAAAAACTTATGGTCTGTATAGACTAAGATCAAACCCTAGGTTTCGAGGCGATTTTGCTGCCTGCTACCTCGCTTCGACGAGTCCGGGAACATGTCCATAATGATCTTCGAGAAGGGGTCCCCGATATCTTCTCCGGTTTCCAAGCACCGCTCCAATCTCTCCAGGAATGCGCGGTGAGCTCTCTTCGTCGCTCTGCGTTTGGCCAAGGCCACCTCCGGCGGAACACAAAGGCACTCCGGAGGTGGATGCTTGCGGTGCCGCTTCAACGAGTCGATCCGCGCGAAACAATCCCCGCAAAAGTCGCAGAATGTGAGCTTGAAAAGGTGTGCCTCCGATTGGTCGCAATGCCACTTGAATCCCTCCCAGTTACAGAACCCGGTGTCAGGGCAGAGTTTGCACTTGAGGACGCGGACAAATGTGCGCACCCAGTCCTCCGCCGTTGCGTTGAGGAGACCGCCGTGCCTCTGGCTGAGGCGTTTTGGGATCGGGAATAGGGCTTCCGCGTCCTCCTGCTCGACCTCCGTCGCGCTGCTGCCAACCTCTTGTGGCATCACTACGCTGTTTTCTTGTTGCAACGTCGCTGTCTGCTCCCTTGCCTCCACCCAAGGCTGGTCTTCCTGCGCAGTAACCACCGTCGACCCCTGGGCACTCGGTCCCGGTAGGCATCGATGGTAAAACTCCTGCGTGTTCTGGGCCGTGAGCCTCTCCGCTCCGCGTCCTGCCGCCTTCGATTTATTATTCGATTGTTTTACTGGGGTCCTGGTTACGGGCTTCCGTCGGACCTTGCGTGCGTGTCCTGCCGCCTCCAAGACCCCATGGGTCGTCATCCTCTTCTTGACTCGCTCGCGCCACTTGCGTCCTTTGCCATCATCTGCCCCCGCGACTCTGTCACTGTTGGTTCCATATGCATCACAAAGTCGAGTTGGGAGGGCTGCTCTTGACGATACTGGCATGTATACGGAGTTCGAGGCTATTTGGCTGCCTCCAACGCTTGCCACACCTAGAAATTGTGCGCTAGAATCTTCTGGTCCCGTGCTATGACAGCTAGCGTTAGCAACGACGAACAAGACGGAGGCGGAACCAAGGATACTCACACCATATTGCTAACGGCGCTGGGGAAACCTGAATACGGGCTGTGTGCCCGCATGGCGTCCCCTTCACCACCAAGGTAGGGATCCATCGTATCGTTGTTGAATTGACTTGGTATTTCAAACCAGGAAATTCGGGCTGAGATAAAGTGGCCAGTGGCGCATAGCAACTTGTCAGGGGACCCTGAAAAGATGTCAAGGTGAGAGGGTCGCTCGCACTTGAGCAACTCGCACTTACGCCACACGGATCAGCCGCCGCCCCGCCTGGGGGAGGGGTGCTCCCCGTCCAAGAAGCAACACCGCTATCCGGTGATGATAGGACGGAATCTCTGTCGGTAGTGGCTTTGGTTTCCGTGAAGACGAGACTGTAGCAGAAGAAAGAAGCGACCTACCAGGTGTTGGAGCTGGCGTAGTCCAAGGTGAGAATATGTCCTGTAACACAACAAGGTAAGCCAACCCCCCTGGTGAACGGCCAAGCGCTGGGTACTCACAGGATACGGTATCTGATTCAAGTCGCTAGGTCCATAGGGATACGTGAAGGCGGGGCCGAAACTCGTGGCACTGGTTTCAGGATTGGCAATAGTGGCGCTACCGCTGGGTAGATTTTCGAACAACGGAGCAGAATTCCAGTCTATGTCCTCAGCGGCCTGTGGCAGCGAAACGTGAGTAACCCCTCATTGTCTGGAGGAGACTGTGCTCACCGACAAGAGATTGTCCAGATCCAATTCGAAATTATGCACGGGCTCGTGTTGCGCAGAACC
>QFFA01000666.1:0-15840 GCA_003316565.1 Russula foetens
TGCCCAGCCGCTGAATGCGTATCATCGGGTTATGCGTGTAATCGTGGTCCGAATGTGGATGATGTTCGTTCTCATGCCGATGCTTTTGTGATCCAGTCGTCACTAGGTTCAAAGATTAGGTTATAGGCTATGCATGTTCACGGCAGTCCATTCAAGGGAATCATACCTTTGACTGATGCAGGACTCTTGTCTATCTCGGTGATCACGGCAAGCGTTGAATCGGCAATCATATCGTTCGCGGCGCTCGAATCCCATTCCAGCGTAAGTTCGTTTTCGGCGGTCTGTTTCACGTCCACCGCACTCATTACCTGATGCAAACCTCGTGGGGTCAATTCCGGAGTTAGTAGGACAGACACTAAGGAACTTGCCCGAATTGTCGGAATCCCATCCTGATCTTGTCCCTCCTCAATATGACCGTACATACCCTCCAAGTGCCACCGCACGAGACCCCATCCGACGCCAAGGGCAATTTTCTGGCGTTGCATCACGACGCACGTCGAAAGTCCAGCGAAGTCTCGCAGGTCGCGAGGATCCAACAACGTGTATGAGTAGTCTTTCGACACGAGTAAGCCCGAGAGAATGTCATTCGTCTGGGGTGGTTTTGCGGCCAGGCCGCCAATCACTTTGGCCACGCGTTCGGGGCTGAAAGTGAGATTCAACGTCTCGAGGTTGCGGGGTGAGAAAATTTTAATGTCCTCGTCCCGGTTCTTGTATTTGGCTTGTAACGCAGCCCTCAGGCGACCCATGGCTGTTTGTTCGCCATGCACAAGGACCTAGGATACCCGTAAATGGGGTGAAGTGAGAAAGACAGAAGAACTCACAATATATGGGGCCTTGATCAGGTCAATGAACTCTGAGTTTTGTGAGTAATCGACGTGAGCGCTGAAGGAGATGTAGTCCACGGAAATCTTGCGCGGGATGGTGTTACCCTTCATCCCGGTTATCTCGTCTGGTTCATTCATGATATCCTAGTTGCGAGAAGTGATCAGTAAAGTCCTCATGCGCACCGGTTATTAAGTATGTGAAACACTCAAGGATCACACGCGAAGTGAAAAAAAACATCCATTGCTTTGTAAATACACACAAGGAAGATACCTCTGCGTCCCCGAAACCCCAAGCTACCAGGAATTCACAAAGTGAAAAGTGACTCACCCGTGCTGGCGTGCCCTCAACGGAATAACCGGTGACAATGAGACCATTTCGAGAGTCAGGAGCCCAGAGTTCAAAAAGTTCTCTGCTTGTACCCGATTGCAACATTCCAGGACTAGCGAGGACGACACAGGGAGGTCCCTCGGCTATTTTGCGCTCCCAGCCGCGAGCTTGTGGTACGTTTGAAATGTGTCTGAATACACGTTACATGAGGTAGGATGAGACGAGGAATACGAAAGAACGTACTTGAAGACAAACGGGTTGTCTCTCTTTGCGAACCTTGATCGAATGTTGGAGTTCATAGTATGAATATAGGTTTGGTATACAGCCATACACTTGCGGGCTAGACTCGATGCGTAGTAAATGGGAACGTTATGGAGATCAGGGTGCTTCTTCCAGTACTCGTCCAGGATGAGTAAAAGCTCCTGCGCCCGTCCCAACGCAAATGTTGGAAGTAACACGTGTCCACCTCGGCGAATTATTGAGTGCACTAGGTTGGTAAAGCGCAGCTCCTTTTCCTCACGGCCTTCGAGGCTTTGCACGCCGTACGTGCTCTCAACGATGAGCACGTCCGGACGTACAGGAGGTACCTCAGCCTTTACGAGATGGCGATCCTCTTCGCGAGAATAGTCTCCTGTGTAAAGAACCTTGAGACCTGCTATGTCAATCAAGTACATGCACGCTCCAAGGACGTGTCCTGCGTGGTATGGGGTAAAAGTCACCCCGGGACAGGGCGTGATCAACTGATGGACAGAGACGGGAATGATAGAAGAAATAGACATGGATAAATCAAGAGGTGATATCAGAGCATCGGTTGATGAATTGCTGAAAAGGACATGAGAGACAGCAAAGATGGCTAAGGACCGTTAGCGGCACACCTCATCCGGACAAAGTCCTGCATCATAAACTTGTGAAGCGCTTTAGTTGGATGGGTCATGTAAACTTTGCCTTTTCCATCTCTGAAATTGGTCTATACAAATTGAGGCGTTGAGTGGACGTGAGCGAGTGCGATCTGCCACACCTTTTCAGTGATATATGTCAAAGCTGCCGCATGGTCTAAATGGAAGCTAACAAATGTTGAAGACATTGTTCTCGACTCAGAAAACGAAAGGAAGCGCACTGAGTAATGAGTATTGCATCTACCGTGCTCCAGTCTAGCTCATCAATGAAGGGTAGAGACGCCATTCCAGTATGGGCAGGATGGACACCAACGTCCAAAACGATAGTAATATCGCGATATTGAAGCACGCAGCATGACCTTCCAACTTCTTGGCCTGCACCTAAAAGAGTGATACTTAGCGTCGGTACATCCGTCATGATGGTTACAGTTCAAGCAGCGCAGTTCAAGACGCGTCAACAGCGTGCGAATTCCCGGTCCCGGTACTCTCCCAGTGCTCACTGGCCTCACCCATTCCCACAGGGTTGTATATCCCCACTCAGGATCCTTCAAAACATTACATCGCGTCGAAAACAAATCCTATCACTGTCCTCATCAAAAAAGAAACATGACCGTCGTTTAAATAATCATTGATTTCATGGTTAAATAAGCATTGGTGGGGTAACGGTAACCTTGGGTCTTCCCATGGCCTAGCCCCGGGTTCGACTCCCGGTCAATGCAGTATATTTTTCCCCAGCAAAGCCTACTTTAGGCACAATATATAGATAGCAGATCATGGGCGAACAGAATGAATTGTTTTGTTTTGTTGCAATTGTCAAGAGGTCAAGTCAAAAGGACAGTTGGTTTTGTCCCTAGTCTCTCGGTAAACATACGATTTGATGTAGCACAAATGCTGGCAAGCCGTCCCAATAAAATGTAGTTTCAAAGAGAGAAGGGATGCATTCGCAGAAATTACATTCCTGAGAGTACACGAGAGGACCACGATCTGCCATACCATGAATTGACCAACTCCCCATATACTCATATGTTCAGTTTCGTGCGTCTCCAATGACGGCGTTTGGCATTATACTACAAATAACAGCTTCAGAAACATGTTCACGCTGACAAAATGCCATCAAACCACGGACCTGGATCTTTGTGTCTGTTTTTAGACGGAACCATTGGGGAATGGGCCTGCATTCAAACAACATGAGAAACAGGATCAACCCCGCAAAGTACGTTAGGCTGACCGGTTCTGGCGTGAAGCTTTGGCAAGGATGCGCTTTGTGCGGAAGGATTTTTGAGAAGGCTGGTGCCGAATGCGGGCTGAGTACCGCTACAGCACTTTCAGTGTGTGGTTGTACGCACCATTGCTATGAGACTTTGCCTCGAGTGGGTAGACGTGATTGAGCTCACTAGACGATGACTTGGCAAATAGAGTTATGCGATGGGAAGGAACTGTACAGCTGAGTCGCTGACTAATCAGATTGAGTTCCCTCTCTTCCAAAAAGCGGAAATAAAGCCCCACGGTCCACCTGACCTTCCCGCACCGTCAGCCTTAGGGCTGCGCGCCGTCACCGCATACTGTAGTTACAGCCGTACTTGTACAGGCGTCGTTACCATACTATCAGTAGCCTAGGTTCATCCTTCTAGTGATGCCGCAGTCCGGTTCTGATCCTCGGTTCGGACCTGAACCTTTCCGACTGGACTGAAGTCCGGTCCGGGGTTCAGTATTGAGCCTGAACTGAGCCTGAACTGAACCTGAAGTTTGAAGTCCGGTGGGGCCAGCCAGAACTGGTGAACCCGGACCGGACCCGAACCTGCCGGTCTGACCTGACCCATCGCATCGCAGAGTCGACGTTGTCTGGAGTCTGTCTGGTCGCGCCCTCGCCCGACACGCGCCGTCAGCAGCCTCGGTGACCGCCCCGACTTTGGCAGCAACAGCAGCATCAATGCCGACGACACCTTCGACACCAACAATGCCATCATCACCAACAGCTGCAATAGGGCTGCGCGCCGTCACCGTAGAGTACGGCTTTACGGCCGTAAACTAAGCCTCCATCCAACATCCCCTCTTTTGTAGCCTATTTTTCCTGGCTTCTCCACGCTTTCCTCGCACCCAAGCACCCCAACTTCACCTCTCTCTCTTGACACTGACACTGACATATCCGCTTCTGCCACCTACGCCGTCCCCATCTCTGCTCTCTGCGCTTCGTCCGAGCTCTGGATCACGTACTACCAGGCGTCGCGCGCGTAAACAGGTGACCGCGCAGCTCATCGATGTCAGTGACGCCGTGCACCTCTTCGACCTCGAGGATGTCCTCAACCATATCTTCCAAAAAGGGTTTGCCGATCCTAAATGGCGTTCCGTCGTCTGGTGGGAGGGATGCACCTTGGCGAGCCACACCGTGCAAGGGCTGCTCGCGTGGAAGGTAGAGCCAGTGGCAGGGGTGAGCGTCCAGGTGCATAAACAAGGGCCAGCAGGATGGGCGGAAAGCCAAGATGCATGGCATTTAAGTGTGGCCGCGAATGTAGGCGCGGCGGGAATTGGGTTGGGACCGCTGGCGCCAGGCAAACGGCGCCAGACCCTGTGTCTGCCATTTGCAACGAGAAGTCACTGCCTGGCCGAGGCTCGGCAGATGAAATATGGGGGGGACTTCGCAAATGGGAGAAAAAAGCCATCCACGGACATCTTTGAGAGAAGACGCGGCTGACCCGCGGCGTCGTGCTCCCGTTCGGATTCCTGATCCTCCAGCGTGGGAGGTCGGGACCAGATGCATGGCGAGAGCCTGACACGGATGGGGAGCACGAGCCGCGACGCAGCAGCTTATGACGACATGAACCGTGATCACGTTCAAGGTCAGTTCGAGTTTGGCGGCGCGCAGATGGTCGCTGTCGGCCATCGCAGCGTGGAGTGCTATCTGTTGGCCATGTCTTCCTTTTTGGCGAACGGTACAGGTCGGGCTCGTTTTCATACCGTTTTACTACAGCGCGCAGCCCTAAGCTGCAACAACGCCGACGCTGCCAATAGCGACATCAGTAGCAAACATTTCAATATTCTCGACAGCGGCACCTCCGCGTTCCAACACCAGCAGCAAACACCCCGACACGTTTGTCAGCAATACCGACAGCACTGCACCCATTCCCAGCACCACCACATGCGACAACGAGCGCGAACACGAGTGTGCCCGCATGCCCCCTCTTGACACCAGTCAGTAAGTCCCTCCGGTCGCCGCTTCTCAGCTGGATAAGCCACAAGAGCCACCTCTAACTCGTCCGACGTACACGACCCACTTCGCTCCCAACCTCCAAATCGTGCAAGACAGCAGCTCCAATACCACACTACCTATTACCAGCACCATCGCACACGACGACAAGTCCAAGCCCACCCAACTTGCGCAAAGATCAGTAAGTGGCACAACTCGTAGTCTTTGTTGTAAATACTTTTAAGCAATAGATTCCTAAGTGGTCTACTGTCTCAGTCTGTCTATGATTGCGCTGCCTGTTGGATTTACAATGGTTTCTGTAATAGATCTCTATGTAGTATGTACAACAATCAAGGTAAGCTCCTTCTGCCACAGCCCTACAACCCCACTGTGTCTCCCTGTGACGGTGCTTTCCAGTTGCTTTCCTCGCATCGAACCGCGGCCGATTAGCGACGCACGCACATCGACTCCTTGTTTTCATCCCCGAGCGTCTTGCGCCAGCTCTTCGTCCGAAATCCGAATCCGCGCGCCGATGTGAATCATGCAAGCCAAGTCCACAATCACAGCGCACAGGGGGTAGCGCCTTGACTGCGCCTTGCGCGAGCTCTTCATCCAAAATCCAATTCCGCATGTCGCGCGACTCGCGCCCGCCGATGTGAGTCGTGAGTCATGCGGCCTGCGTTCACAACGCACAGGGGCCCAGGGGGGAGCACCTTGCGCCCGGGCCAGCTCATAGCTCATCGTCCGAATCCGTATGCCGTCTGTGCTGTGCCAATGTGACCCAAGATGTGACCCTCACCCACAACGGTCCTGGGAGTGCGTGTACTGTACTGTAGTCTATTTGCGTTATTTGATAATTCATCCACATCATCCACCAACTCACGAGTGGCATCTTGTGCGACATGGCAAAACACGGCAAAACTCTGGTACTATATCCACGGCAGACGCAGAAAAAACGCGGTTTTTCATTCGTCTCCGTTTCACCCAGCGAAACCATCGTCGAACTGAAGAAGATTCATGCCGACTCCCCCAATTCCTTCATAGGACATGACGTTGTGGATCTCACTCTCACCAAAATGCGTTATATCATGGCCTCTGCTGGCATATTACATCCGGAGGTCGATGTGGACGCGGACTGTCGTGGACAGCCGAGAACACATGCGAGTCTGCTGGTGAATATGCGTTGGAGACTAACGCCCAACCGTTGTTATGTGTGGCCTCAATGGCCCCCCAAGGACCAGCTTCATGTTTACGTCACGACTGGTGAGTACTTCATACACCTCCTTCAATTGCCTCGTCTCCGAGTCAGGGCATCTAACGAACACTGGTACCAGGCCCTCCGAATGAACCCCCTTCAAAGCGACGGCATTTCGACTATCCCGATTCTCACTGGTTACAAGAACTTCGCTCAAAGCTCTGGAACAGGAAGGACCTTGAACTGGAACTTTTCCGCACGGTGGAGGTCACTAAAGCACATATGATCAACTGGAAAAGCGCCTGAACTTGAAGGAGCACCACCCGGACCGCAACTTGCCGGAATACGATGCCGTGCACCATGATGCATGACGCCAATGCTAGCTGCTTGTTTTACCCATCTGGGTAGGACTTCTCGTTGTCGTTGACATGATAGACAGTTCCATCCCTGGCTTGGTAGAGGAATGGGTGACCTTTGATCATAGAGAGGACTACCCTAAGGTGCAGATAAGCGGTCTTGCCTTGATATTGGCAAGTTGATTAGATCCTGTGAGATGGGGAAGCAAGTGAAGAATCTCACCTGTCCCCGGTTGTCCACTAATTATTACCAAACCATGCCTGCTTTGAGGTCATTTCTTGGAGATGTGATTATGCCTAAGATATTTGGCCAGACTGGGGATTGAACCCAGGCTTCCTGAATATATCTCAGGCTGGTGCTCTACCAACTGAGCTCCCTAGCCATGGGGTTCAATATAGATTATGTTCCATTTGGATATGGCATGTCTCTCATGGGAGGTATGAGCAGATTACACTTCCAACACACCCCATCAATCTGGCATATCTTTTCAGCATTTGAGAGCAAACAGGTCTTATAATGTTGACAAATCCAACAAGCTGCAAGCTGAGAGTGAATGGAAACAATAAGTTGATTTCAGAACCATCCTCATTCCTTGCCAGATCACCACCATCGTCTACTCAATCCTCGTTGTTGTCGGGATGTCATGGTGACGTGGTGAAACCACAATTGCTGGAAGACCAAACGAAGGACATCAAGCTTGATACTTAGTACATCATTGCGACCGAATTGTGGTCGCACTGCGAGCTTTTCATAGCTGGGTCTGTCTTAGGGTTACTTCCTTCAGCACTCGACTGATGCATTGCTTTAGGGTGCGTTCGGGAACTGGCAACAGTAGATATTTCTGAAACACAATCTCTATCTGGAGGGTGCCAGATAGAGATACAGTTTTTGAGAATTCTCGTTTTCCAAACACACTGTTGTCACGACCAGATTGTGTCTGATGTTTGCTGACCAAAGCATGATGGCACATGACTATGGATGGGCACATGAGGTCTGTTGAGTCCTCACGTGGGCAGAGCGCACGTGGAAGCACATGAGACTCATGACTCACTCACACTGTCAACATGGCTCGGTTTTTATGTTGAATAATCCATGACATAAACTCAAAATTTTTACAAAATCCTATTTTGGAACTTATCCTGTATAACTTTTGTGGTTTTCAATAAAAACATAAAGTTTATCCAGAATAAGTCCTTGCCACAAACAAAAACATGAAATTTATACAGAATAAGTTCTTGCCACAAAAAAAACATAAAGTTTATACAGAATACATGCATTTTGCAAAATGTTTGAGTTTATTTCATGGTTTATTCAGCGCAAAAACCGACCCATGTTGACAGTGTCACGTGCATGTTTTGTCACATTTCATCACACAAGTAACACGCGCGGTCACAGATGGTCACGCAATCTGGTTGAGTTTGAGGGTCGAGGCAGAAACTCAAGTTGGCAGGGCGTTGCCAGACCGAGATACTGTCTCACGCAGATTGAAAAATTTCCCGAACAGCACAATTTCTTGCACGCAGCAATATCTCAAGCAGAAAATCTTTTGGCTGGTATCTCGAAGCATGACAAAGTTCTCGAACGCACCCTTAGGCTATTCCTTCATGTCTCTTTCGAGCAGCTCAGAAAGTCAACCTCATATTTTGGTTACAATCCTCATCTGTGCTTTCATGCTGCCGGCATGCTCCATGGAAGCATTGGAGGATCAGAAGAAGGTGGTCATGTTGCGAGTCAGGGACGTTGCAGGCAAGGATAGCAATATCTTCCAACTGCTACACTCGTGTTGACAGGGTGAATCCGATGTCTCCCATTCAATTTGGAAGCATACGAAACTCGACAAGCCGATGCGGCCATTTCTTTCTACCATGCTATTTCAGGGACGTCGGAATTTGCGTCGCTCCGGGGCCATATATTCAAAAGGCAGATATTGAAGTACCTGGATGGCAATCGATGCCGAACGCAAGTTTCGGCCGCCTCCGAGAAAACGACGTGGACCTATTGTGGTCGCATTACATGTAACACGTTCCAACTTTCTGCAGGATTTGGACTTCATTGAGGAAATTGTCAAAGCGGTTCGAAACAAAACACCACTGCATTTGGTACCTTCAGCCCGCGACCTTCCGGCCGTTGATTCGATCCTCTGCGACCCAAATGAAGGCCTCACCTGTATTCAAATTATGATCAGTAAAGAATGCCCTGTTCGTGTCTTGGGTCTCCGGCGTATTCAAAGCTGGCTCGAATGTGATGCCAGCTTGCGGGTCTCCTCCCTTCCACAGCAAGGCCATGGCGCTTCATATTTAATGCCCGAGGAGGAGGAGTTTTTCGAATTGCAACGGTTGGGAGGTAGTATGGCCCAAGGCCATTGGGCTGGAAAGGTGCACCAATATGTATTATGATTGGATCTCAGGAGGAAACTAGTGTAGTGGTTAGATGTAGTAGGTGATTGATTACCGTGATTCAAGCTGTTCGACTCCGTGGATTTGTAAGTAAAGGCTCACGATTTCGTTCCCGTGTGCCATTTTTCCGTGCAATGCAAGATTGTAAAGTGCCAGCGAGTGTGGTGTCAAAATCGGGCAAATTTGACCACGTGACACTATCTGCCTGCGTATGTCCCCATCGCTCATTCTTTGTTCCCTCGTCTTTTCCTTCTCAAGTCCTTCCTCGCCGCGCTTCAAACCTGCTACCGACGCCATTTTGGATCGCCCACTTTCGCCGGCCGACGCTTCAAGAGTGTGCCGCCCCGAGCTGTCAGGCCAACATCACGCACATCATTGTATGTCGCCTCGCCAGTCGGATCCCTACTTGGATCCTCGTGTTTCGTCGGATACCTTTAACTGTTTACGGGATTAGTCGAACCGTTGTCGTACGTTCCCTTACCTTTTCCATTTGTCTTAGATCTACCGCTCGCCTTCGAGCCTTTTCTCTTTCCGCTTAGCCGACGGTCATCGAACGTCGCCAGGCGACCATACTCACACACACATCCTCTCTCTACCCGCCCGTGCGTAGCGTACCTGTATGTAACCCCCTTGCCTGGCGTCGGTCAGAGACACGGGATATTAGCTCGCTTTCCCCCTGTTTCGCTCGCGTGCTCACTGCCTTGCCCCTTACGCTCGCTACGACTTCTCAAGCTCACTCCATCGCGCGTTCTGGGATCTTTGGAACGCGTCGTTGGTTCTATTTTATTCAATTCCATCCATCCTTCCTCGAACTCACCTGCGGACACACCACGTTTGCGTCACAAAGGTGGTGCCCTCGTTTCGGGTATTATGTAGTTTGAAGGCTGGCAAGGCGAAAGACCCTGTGCTAAGGTGGACGCGGACAAACCAGGGAGAGTATACTTCAATGGGTTTCCGGGTTTGGGTTTCTGGGTTTGTTGACAAACCACAGATCCATTCATTAAAGGAGGTCCTTATGGTGGGTTTCTGCGTCGCAGCGTCGGCGAGAGCCACTGAGAGGTTGTCCTCGCAGATACTAAGATGGCATTTATCCTCTTTCTCTGGTGTAAGGTCTGGGATACTAGTAGGACGCGCTGCCAAAGCCTTTACTTTAAAAGGTACCATTGTTTCCGAGTCGGACACTACAGTTCACAGCAGACATTTCCGGCACGTGAGCAGGTGCCTAATAATTGAAGTACTGGCTGAGTGATTGAAATCTAGGAAGGAAGGTGGGTAAAAGGAATACGGGTTTTGGTGATGTGTCAAAAATGGGGCTGGTTACATAGGTGCTTATTTTTTATTTTTTGAAAGACTAATGAACAAGTCCTATTCTACTTTTAAACGCGAACAGAATGCACTTGGTTTCAAGCGAGTTGGTGGTGTTTTGAGGGAGGAGTTCTAAAAACAAAAATCACGCATAGTCGGATGCCGGAAATGTCCGCCGTGAACCTTCGCTGACTTGGTCGCAAAACGTATACTGTATAGCGTAGTTTCGAGGGCAGTTTCGAGCCTAATTATAATCAAGACACGTGATGCCTCATAAGGCTGACAGGTGTGGGATCTCACGCGTGATCTCACGTCCCCCAGGTGACCCGTGACCCAACTTGGAACTTGAAACTTGAACAATTCTAAATGCAAGTCTTACAGTGGTTGTCCGTCCTCGTCTTTGGATTGCTCGCGTCTGCGCAGCAATCACCACCAAAGGAATTGAACATCGAGACGACGCACACGCCCTCGGACTGCACCGTCAAAGCCAGCAAGGGTGACCCGATCAAGGTTCATTATGTGCGTCGCAAGCTTTTTCTCCCGCACATCTTCTGTGCCCCCCCCTTTTTTTTTTTTGCGGGTGTATTCTAACCGACCTCTGACAAACGTCTCTCTCCTCTAGACCGGAAAACTGTTTTCCAATGGCAACAAATTTGACTCGAGGTGCGATTCGCCGTCGGTTGAGAGCTTTGTTCGCCGTGCTGACGTGCGCACATCATATAATTAATAATAGCTACGATCGCGGCCACGCTCTGCCTTTGACTCGTGCGGCCCGTTTCACTGTGCATTTTTGCTCATACCTTTTAACACCCCTCTCCAGTCGGCGTTGGTCAAGTCATCAAAGGTTGGGATGAGGGCCTTGTTGGGATGTGCGTTGGCGAAAAGCGTACGCTTACCATCCCTTCTCATATGGCTTACGGTTTGTATTCAATCTGTCGCTTTATCTTTACTCTTTCAATTGACGTCCGAGATACAGGAGAGCGCGGATTCGGGTCCGTGATTCCTGCCAACTCAGCTTTGGTCTTCGATGTTGAGCTCGTCGACTTGACCCATAAATCCTCTCACGAAGAGTTGTAATAACCGCTTTCGGGTTTTTCTGATGTCGTCTCTCTCGCATCACAATATAAATGTTGTCTACTTGTTCATTGGTCATACTTTCTTCTACGAGTTCCACACAAAGTCCCTTGAGAATTGAGAGAACATCGCATTCGTAGTAATGAGAAGCTGGGGTACAATAGCAATACTTGATAAGAGTCAGAGAATCGTCTATGATGGGGCTTTGGCGGCGCCTTCTGCTCCTTTGAGCCGGTCTGCCAATAGCTCTTGGAATTCCTCCCTCAAAATAGCCTCGCGTCTCTGCTTCTCCTCTTGCTGCAATTTCAATATTCCCCGTTTCTCCTCGGCACTGATGACCTGGTTCTCTTTGCGCATCCGTACCGCATTCATGCGACGGTGCCGAGAGCCGCTCATGACATACCCTACTGACTCGAAGTCGCCGATCTCGTCGGAGGTAAGACCGATCTCTCCACGGCGTGGAATGCGCACATCCGTGCCATCTTGTAGGAAAGCGGCCATGGCGCTGCCTTCTCCGCGCAGGAGAGCTCCACCGTAAGCGCGTTCGTCGAGCTTCTTGGCAGTCAATTGCGACAGTACCGGTTGTGGGCCGACCTCCTCATCAGATGCATCCTCGGCAATGGCCATCTTCTGAACAGCTCGGGTGACGGACGGTGGCTGCATGCTCGGAGTCGGAAGAATGGTGGGGACAGCGGGGACAAACGAGCCAGAGGGCGCGGGTTTTTCTACCCATTCGTCTTCGTCATAGATTGACTGGAAGCGGGGTGGGCTTCGCGTTGGAGACCGAGTTTTGCGACGCTCGAGGCTTGTCGACCGGCTGCGTTTCCTCCTGCTATCGCGATGGCGTTCGCGGGCTTCGTCGTCCGAACGAGATCGTGATCTTCGAGGTCGCCGTGATCGTCTGTCTCTGTCTTTTTCCTTCCGCGCGCGCTTCCTTTCTTTTCTTTCACGACGCCTCCGATCCTCTTCACTATCTGTTGACGAGGACGAGACAGACGTGGATCGTCCTCGTTTCTGCTTTTTGCGTGATTCTTGGCGTCGTTCTGGTGACCTACAATGAACAGGTCAGCAACAACAAAATCGAGAAGAGTAGAGAATCCGCACAGTTCCCGAGTGGGTGCACGTGGTGACGGTGGCCAGATACTAAAAGTGTTATTGTCACGCTGTTGCCGACGCCTGGAAAAAGGTTGAGGCTTCTGACATGTAACACGCATAGTGCACTTACCGTTCAAAATAGTCACCTCCTCCGTCAAACCGACCATCCCTTCGGTACATGTTTTCTTGCTGACGCCAAGGAGCGCCATTCTCGGGCGGTATGTCTGGCCGCCTGGAGCCGTCGTCGTTGGATCGTGGTGGTGGGGTAGAATTTCGTCGCCTGTAGTCATCATATCGAGGGCTTGCGCGCCCAAGGGGAGACCTAGATGATGGGGATGGAGACCGGGCAGCAGGGCGATCATCTCGCTGAGGCCGGGGTCCCCTTGAGTGACTGTTCTCAGCACTCTCATGTCTCTGGTCGTTGTGACGATCCCCATTTCGGCGGTCGCGACTTGGGGGACGACCTCGGTCACGGTGTATGCCGCGGTCACTGCTACGCCCACGGTCATTTCGTCGTTCACTGCCATCTCTACGCCTTTGGTAGCGGTCGTTGCTCCGGTCACGTCCTCTGTTAGCACTTGGTGATTGCGAATGCGGCGGGGAGGCAGGTGGGGAAGGGAGACGACTACCGGAGGGGCGAGTATATCCTGAGTCTTTAGGCACTTGGGCCATACGGGACGGATGTACGAAAGCCATGAGCGACGAGGGCAAGCAGTGGGAGTGGTTCACTCAAAAAGTCAAAACCAAAGTGTGTGGCCTTGTTTGCCTGATCCGATCCGATCTTGTATTTCTACGATACGAAATACCGCGGGTATAAGCAGGCCACTACCAGGCTGTAGAGTTAAAGAGTAGTACATCATACTAACATGACCAGTCAAACCTTCGCCATATCGACCATGTCTTCTCGTAAAAGTCTTCTTCGGTCATCCCATCTCCTCAGATACTCCTTTATCCTTTCTCCAAATAATGTACATCCATCCAAAAGGTCCTCGGGGTGCTGGTCTCTCCGCTGGTTCCAGGGCTTCACATCAACCAGATGACCCCGTTCCAAGCACACCAAGACCATTCCGAAACTGTACGCATCCGCAAGCCGGGCGTCATGACATTCCCCCCGCAAAATTTCCGGAGCGGAGAAGGGGCGCGTGCCCGGGTATATTTGCTCCGCGCGCGGCTCAGCTCTGTTGGCGTCCAGGTGAGCCCAAGGGTCAACGGGGATCCCTTCTGGCGGCGCGAGCACCGAGTTGGACGACACGGACCGACCAAAGTCGATCATCTTCAAAATTTGCTCTCCAAACCTCTCAATTACCTGGACATTGAGTAACGAGAGGTCGCCATGGGAAAGCCCGTACGAGTGCAGATGGGTGAGCGCGTCCAGTAGTTGGTTATGGAAATCATATAAGCGGATACGCGGCAGCGGCGCGTACTGCTTGAGATAGTCGTAAAGCGTCCCACCCTCCAGGAATTCGAGGACCATGCCGACGCCGTCGAGACAGCCGAGGAAGACAGGGATATTTCTATGTGGCGCTACGTGGGTGTAGACACGCAACTCGGCAAGGAACTGAGCGGTAACATCTAGGGCATTGCTTTGCATCTCATCGTTGATTTCTAGTTGGACGATCTCAGGTTTTTTCACTATGCACTTGAAAACCTCAGATGCAGAGCCCTGGGCGAAGGGCGTTAGTGATGCCGTAGGATTGGGTGGGGCAGCATAGATGGAAGGCGTAGGGAACGAGAAAATGGTGGCAGGATTTCTTGGTGCATTGTAAACTGGCGAACCTGGATCAGTTGGCGGGAGTACTGGTGGGTGGGGATGGTAACGGGAATGAGAATGGGGTGGGGGTTGTGGATGCGGAACATAGTCATTGACATTGAGCATGGGCTCAGCAATATGTGGGAAGGGTTGAGTGCCATTCAACTTGTTCTCCTCCTCATCGAGCTCGACTGAATACGAGTATCAGTATGATGTCGATTCTACGCCAGATGGTGCGCGCACCCATCCACCAGTTCTTCTTAGATGTCAAAGTAATGCGTTTGACCGCGACCGAACTGCCTGGTGGGACAGACCTCATGGACACCGATGGAATGGGCGAACTGGCCACAGGACCTGTCGTCGATAATCTGTTGTTGAAAGAATGAAGAGGTCGGTTGTGATCCGTGTGGAGCATTTTTTTTCGATGGGCTCACACTAACCAGTCATCAACTTGAAGGTCCAAAGGGTATCGATCGGTATTTGTACAACCAACACAACAGCATCACCATCGGAACCGAGGCACAGGGTACACTAACCTTATCTCTGGGTTACCCGGTTCCGCCACCCCGTCACCCCTTCTCGGTAGCTACCATGTCTCTCATACTCACCATATTTGCTCTTGTATTCATCACGGAGCTCGTTTCGTGGATTGGAAAGTCGGTCCTCCAGCAGCTTGTACTTTCTTCCGCGCGCACGACATTTCTCCGACGATCTGACGCGTCCTTTGCACACAGGCATGGACAGCGTATCAACGACTCTTCAACCGGAATGCCCTGAAACGTCAGCGAGAGCTCAAGTCTGAGCTCCTATCGAAAAAGGCAGAACTCCTGCAGACGAGTGCTCAGGACCAGTTTGCAAAATGGGCGAAACTTCGTCGGAGCGTGGATAAAGGCCTGGCGGATCTGGAAAAGCTCAGTTGCGTATACTGTTGTCCCGCATTTCCCCCTTTCATGTCACTGATCCTTGTTTCCCTCGCATAGATTCTGAGCTCAGTACCTCAAAGACGTCCTTCGCTCTCAAATTCGGCTCCGCCCTATGGGCGTTGACCACCGGCCTTCAGTTCGCGATAGGGTGGTGGTATGGCCGATCCGCCGTGTTTTACCTACCTGCGGCCTGGTTAGGACCATTCACGTGGTGGCTATCGTTACCATTCGCACCAGCAGGTGAGCCTGGTCAGTATTTGACGTCGCGGCTCCATCAGACATCCGGTTTGTCAGGGTCTGTTGGCTGTGGCGTTTGGCAGATGGCCTGTCGACGTGTCATCAGAGTGTTCGAGCGCGTTGTGAAAGAATTCATGAGTCAGTTTGCCTAGGACCTTACACGTACTATCGTTGACCACTGCGTAGGTTCTAACCAAGAGCAAGGCACGGCGGAACAAAGCCGTAAGGATGACAGCACGGACGCTTCAAAAAACCATCCGCTACCGCAGAAAACCT
>QFFA01000667.1:0-10363 GCA_003316565.1 Russula foetens
AATTGCTCACCTTGAGCTGATTACTAAGTATTTAGAGAATATAAGAGTAGTGCAAGTAATGTCTGCACAAAGCTAACTCAATACAGAGCTAGATCGTTTATCAGACTCTAAAGCTTATGCTTAGAGCAAAAGTGGAAAAGTAGGAAGGCTTAGGGGACTAGGGGATTCGCCCTAAGGAGTTTAAGGTCCTATATTCACAAGAAGACCAAGTCTGAAGTCTTAAGGATGTTCAAAGAGGCCTTATATACATGAGCTACATGATTATATATGCTACTGGCTAAGTAATGGACTGTAAGCCATAGTAATGAGTTTGTAAGTACTCAGTAAGCTAATGTATAAGAATGTGAAGAGATTACTGTCCACAGTAGAGGGATGACTGACGCGTGAGTTGATGAGTACATAGGTATGAGTCGACATGACTAGGGAAAGTGTCACGGTCAGATCACCGTGTCAGAACAAGTCGTCGTTCGGGGTCTATTTCTGGAGTCCCTTTGTGAGGCAGTCACAGGGTCCGTTGTTGTGGGCTACCGCAGGAGAGAGGTATTGGCAGAATCGGTAGTCGGGCTTGACTTCTACCGTAGCGGGCATGTGCGAGCGAGGGCCGAGAGTTGGCACGAGCGAGTACTTATTGCGACTCGAAGACAATGGCTGGGGTTTGCTAAGCAACGCTGTGGACGTCCTTAGATTCCTGAAGGTTCAGTTCACTCGAGAGGAGACGAAACGTCTGTATTCCACAAGAGAACGAGCTTAGAGCTCGTCCTATGAAACGCACGTGCTTATATACATGAAGCCTCACGGTGAACATGAGGCGAGCGAGTCAGAGATAAGAACATGCGCACAGCGCATGGTAAACGAGTCAGAGATAAGCAGCCCTAAGGTACAGAACGTGCAGACAACATGTTAAGGGCGCGGCACGACATGAGAGCGACAAAGGAAAAGGGAAGATGGAAAGGTAAGGGCGAGTAAACGTAGAGGGGAGCGAATCGTGACATTACCCCCTTGTTAAGGTCCTTCAAAACTCGTCACGCTCGGTGCGGATGGTGGACGCGCAGGCCTGATAGGCCCCGTGCTTGTGGCGATGAGGGACGAAGCAAGGTTCGAAGCTGACGCAGTTTTCGTGAGGGTTGAAACAGTACTCCTCCAGGTGACCGCGAGAGTGGCAAAGGGAACAAGTGTGGATCCCTGCGCACCACTCGACCTTGTGTCCTGCCTTTCGACACCACGCACAGACGTCGGAGGACTTCTCGTCGGTCCAGACCCACGGATCCTCAATCTTCTGTCGAGCTCGGCGAATCTGTCGGTCGCTGAGGTCGCTGTTGTTGGTGGAAAGGGAGTGGGCGATGGAGCGGCGCACGCGAGAGTAGGCGTTGGCCTTGGCGAGGCGTCGCATTGAGCGCTGTAGCTCGTGCCGATCGTCGGCGAGCTGCGTCCGCAACTCCGCCAATTGTCGAGCTCGTCGGATAACGAGCGTAGTCTGGTGGCGCGCGCGAATCACCTCAGCTTTCAGGGAGTCGTCCATGGCCCAGTCCAGCGCCCAGTCCACAGCCTCAGAGTGGGGTTGATTTTCAGCGAAAAGGTATGCTTGGCGACGGTCGAAGGAGGGACGAGGAAAGGCGTCCTGTTTGGCGTGAAGGGGGCGAGAGTGGACCGTACATCCCCGACCCATGGTGCCCATCAGTTCGGGGTTTGTGCTGTTCCAGTCGATCTGGACGAAGGGGGCGATTTCTTGGCCAAAGCTGTAGTTAGGGATATCAAACAGGTAGCGCACCCCCGGCTCTTCGAAGTTGCGCTTCCATCCGGGGCCTGGATGGACGTTAGGCGATGGTCCTGTGGGAGAGGGGGTCCGCGCTCGCTCCTCTTCTTCGCGGGTTTGGAATGCCTCCATCGCATCGGCTTCCGCAGCCAGGAGGGCGTTTCCAATGCCATCATATGTCTCGGACAGCGTGGGGGAGACAGCGTGGAGTCGGTAGCGGGGTGTGGCGTCTATGGGTCCGTCAGCGAGGAAGGGAGGTGGGGAGAGTGGCCACCGCGGTGGGGGATCGTTGGGCGTTATGGGTTCGGCGTTTGGTCCAGCGTAGTCGACGATGTTGGTGATGACGGTGAGAGGGGGAGGAATGGGAAGGGGAGGCATGGAGACGGCCGATTCGACTTCGGCTTCGTCTTCTTCGTCGTCGGTCGGGGGGTACTCGAGCTGTGGCGTGGTGGCCGTCAGGACTTCGGCGACAGGGGGGGATACGTCCCCTAGGAGGAGTGGGATGGCTATGGACGGGGTGTTTCGAAGGTTTTGGATTGCGTTGGAGACTGCGTCTCCCGTCAGGTGTGCCCAGTGCGCAACGACCGCGCCGTGGGCCATGGCCCAAGAGATGTTGTGCCGGTTTGTCGGCGTGAGGGCGTTGACCTGAGCTTGGTAGAAGGCTGCGAGTGCCAAGGTTGGTGACGGCAAGGGGGAACGAACTTGGTAGGGTGTGGACAAGGTGCTGGACATGTCGGTTTGATGGAAGAGATAAAGCAGAGCAGAGATCGAGTGGGAGGCGGATGAGGGAAAGAATGGGAGTCAGAGGGTCGTATTTATACGATTGCTCGTCCAGCCGGAGCGGAGGTGGATGTGAGAAATTCTGCGAGGAGTTCGGGGGCGTGCACGTCCTTGTGATTGATCCAGGAGTCGTCGGAGTGTGGATATCCCTTCCAATGCACGAGGTATTGGAGCTGTCGTCCTCGCCCTTTCCTCCTGGAGTCTAGAATCGCCTCGATTTCGTATTCTTCTTCGTTATCGATGATCGGTGGAGGGCATGTGAAGGGCGTGCCATATGCCTCCGTCTCCTTATATGGCAGAAGGAGGTCTACATGGAAGACGTTGTGGATCTTCATCGTTTCTGGAAGGCGCAGTTTGTAGGCTACCGGTCCGATCTTCTGGATGATGGGGAACGGTCCGTAGCGTTTAGGGGTGAGTTTCTTGTTTCCCGTGATCGAGAGATTACGTCCTTCCAGCCAGACTTGGTCTCCTTCTTTCATCTCCGTTATCTTTCGGTCATCTCGGCGGTTTTGGATGTGGGTCAGGAGCTGTTGCGCTGTTTGCCTCATTTCCTCCAGCACTTTTAGGCGTGTTTCTGCCGCTGGTACGTTCGCCTCGAGGTGCTTGAGTATCACCTGGGGCTTCGTTCCCAGAAGGAGCTCATGGGGAGATCGTCTCGTCGCATCATGTCTCCACGAGTTGTGGGCAAATTCTGCGATGGGGAGGAGCTGGCTCCAGCTCGTGGGTTTGCCTGCCGTCCAAGGACGGAGGTATTGCTCTAGCCAGGCGTTCATGCGTTCCGTCTGTCCGTCTGTCCTTGGGTGGAAGGCCGTCGAGAGATTCTGTTGGATTCCTAGGGCCCTGCACATTTCTTTCGCGAATGTTGATGTGAATCGGGGATCTCAATCGGAGATGATTCTTTTGGGGAGTCCGAACCAGGGTACGAGGTGTTTCAGATACTCGTTGGCGACTCCTGGTCCATCGATTGTCTTGTGGCATGGGATGAACTTAGCTGCTTTCGAGCATCCCTGATCTACAATCGTGAGCACGGAGTCGAAGCCCTGCGATTTGGGGAGGTCTGTGATCAGGTCCATCGATACGTATTGGAAGGGGCCATCTTCGACATGTGCATCAAAACGTTGCAGAGGGGCTTTCGATCGGTGTACGTTAGTCTTTGACTCCTGGCAACGTGCACACCCCTTGACGTAGTTTTCCACGAAGCTGCGTAGTCTGGGCCCTTTGTAGTGTTCTCGTACTAGTTCCCAGGTATTCGCGATGCCTGGGTGTCCTCCAGCCGGGGAATCGTGAATGGTTTGGAGGATCGAGCGGCGTTGTTCAGGGTCGTCTGGGAGGAAAATTTTGCGGGCGAAGAGGTGATCTGGTAACAGCGTCCGAGGAAGGTCAGAATCCACCCCCTTGTTAAGGTCTTTCCTTCGGGAGAGGAGGTCGGCCACTGTGTTGGTCGTGCCAGCGATGTGTTCGAGGGTGTAGTCGAAGTCCTGAAGGAACTCAATCCAACGCGCTTGCCGTCCAGACACTTTTTGGGGTTCTCGGAAGTATTGAAGGTTTTTGTGGTCTGTGAGGACCCGGATGGGGTGCTTTGCACCAAGGAAGAGGGGTCGGCCACATTTAAAACCAAAGACGACCCCTGCGAGTTCCCTGTCATGGACATCGTAGTTTTTCTCAGCTGGGAGAAGGCTCCGGGAGTGGAAAGCCACTGGGTGGACCCCATCGTCGTGTTCTTGGGCAATGACAACCCCAAGTGCGTATCCAGATGCGTCGGTGTGCATGATGAAGGGGCGGTTCCAATCGGGTGTCTTCAAGACTGGTTCCGAGGAGCAGACATTTTTGAGTCGTTGGAAAGCCCCTTGGCATTCATCTGACCATTCCCATTGTCAATTCTTGCAAGTGAGGTCGTTGAGCGGTCGGGCAATGTTTGAAAAGTCGGATATGAAGGCGCGGTAGAAATTGCAGAATCCGAGGAAGCTGCGGACTTCCCGGACGTTCGTCGGAGTGGGCCATTGTGTAATCCCCTGGATTTTAACGGGGTCCATGCGGACTTGGCCGTTGCCGACTATCATACCGAGGTATTCTATCTCTCGTTGGTGGAATAGACACTTCTCGGGTTTGAGGAACAGCCCAAGCTTCTCTATCCGCTCCAGCCACTCGTGGACGGCTTCCTTATGCTTTTTCAGGGTGCCTTTCGTGTGGATGACAAAATCGTCCATGTAGACTGATCCCGTTTGTTTGGCTTTCAAATCCTTGAAGTTGTCGTCCACCATGGTCTGAAAAGTGGCCGGGGAATTTGTCATGCCAAAGAACATTACGGTGGGCTCGAACAGGCCATCACTAGTTTTGAACGCGCCCTTCCACTCATCACCTTCCTTGATGCGGACATTGTTGTAGCCCCATCGCACGTCGAACTTGGTGAACCACTCTTTGTCGGAGATCTGGTGGATGAGGTCAGAGATGAGGGGCAGTGGGTATTTGTTGGGTATGGTCCAGGCATTCAGTCGTCTGTAATCCTGGACGGGGCAGAGCTTTCCGTCCTTCTTCTTGATGAAGAAAAACCTGCTAGCATAAGGGGACTTGGACCGTCGGATGCGTTTTAACCTTAGGTTAGTGGCCAGGAACTTTTTCTGTTCTTCTCGCTCTGCAGGTGACAAGGGGTACACCCTGCAGTTGATGGATGCTGGTGCGTCGGGCTTAAGGTCGATAGCGTGGTCCCAAGGGCGGCGATCGGGGAATTTTTCAGAGTCCTGCTCATTAAAGACAGTCGCATAGCGGTGGTATTCTGGCGGAACTAGTTCTTGCCAGGGCTTCGCTTCTCGATCTTTAACCGCTTCCGCGGCTAATTGTTGGGCCACCGTGGTCCTTCGGACTGCGATTTGTTGCCAAACCTCGTCGCCCGGGGCCCATTCGTCTAAGGAACGTACCCAGAGTGGAACGCCTTGTTTCTTTTTCTTTCTTCCCTTTGGCAGGATGTGGCATCGATCTGCGTCTAGCGTGGATGCAGTGGTGGATCCTTTGACATGCGCTTCTCCCCAGTTGACCTGGGGTTCATTGGCTTCCAAGAAAGGGTAGCCGAAAATGAAGTCGTCAGGCCCTAAATCTGCGACGAAGAATGGGTGTGTCGCTTTGATTCCGTAGTGATTGACAATGAGGTCGACCGCTTCGCAAATTTTCCCTGCTTTGTTAGGGGTCCCATCCACGTTGCGAACTGTTCTGGGGGACGTGAGTTTTCTGGGTTTTATCCCGAGCTCTTTTACTGCTCGGGGGTTGATGAAACACTCCGTTGCTCCACTGTCTAGGAGCGCTTTTCGATCGACTCGTTTTTTGCTGGTTCGGATCATGAATGGCACGTAAATCGCTTTATTCTTTGATCGATATAGGGAACCAGCCCCTACTGCCCGAATGAGAGTCGTTACATTCAGGCTTCGACAAAACCCGCGTCTGCTCCTAACTCCTGGAGACTCCGCACAAACGTCTCCCTTTCTTCGTCGCTAAACTTCTGCGCGTACATGGCGAGAGCTGCCGGGTCGCATCGATGGTCGGGGAGGGCGTCTTCTTCTACTGAATTGACGATTTCTACCGTCCTGCTCGCTGGTTGGCGGCCTCTCTTCGAGGGACATGTGCGAGCCAGGTGCCCTTGTTTTCCGCATTCGAAGCAGCGGCCCGTTTTGCGGTATTCCTCTTTCTCCTTGTCCGTGGACGCTTTGCGAGCTACCGCCGATGTGTCCATGGCGTCATCGTTTCGAGGGGGAAGGCGTGGTCGCGCCGGCTGTTGGTTGCCTCGTCCTTGGCTACGTTGATTTCCTCCGGTCCCTTGCCCTTGCCCCGGGCGGCGCCAGTAAAAGTTACCGAAGCCTCCAGAGTGGCGTTGTCCATCATTCGATCGTGAATTGGGGGGCTGGGAGCGTCCAAAGCTATCTTTGATGGCTTGGAGGCGAAGCCAGCTGCGTTGCTGCTCTTGGGCTCCTTCACTCCACTGTCGGAAGTTATCGGGTTTGTTGTAGCGGATGATCGCTTCAACTAGTGAGAAGGGGAGTCCTTGAGCGAACAGTTTCAGATTCGAGGCGTCGTCGACGTCGACTCCAGCTCGATGGGCGAGACGCTCGAAGGTAGCAATGTATTCATCAATGTTTCCTTCCTTCATCTTGAGCGTCGTCATCGCTTTCTGTGCTTTTTCGTTTTCGGCGTAATCGACGAACGAGTCTTTGAACTCTCGCTCTAACACCTGCCAGGGGGAGCGTCCTAAGAGTTGCTGTGGGTGCTGCTGCACGTCGTCCAGCCACTCGTACATCCTTTCAATCCAGCCTTCTACTTTGGGTCCTTCGATGAGGGATAGGAAGTAGGCACACTTCTTGATGGGGTCGAGGGAGATGGACGCGTCACAGTTCATCAGCATGTACCAGCGGAATTGGGTCAAGAACCTCATGGTTCGGTCCCGATCTCCGTCGAATCGGTCAGGGGGAATGCCTTCGAGGCGGATGTGACCCATCCCGCGAATGGCGTTTACTGTCATGGGGTCGTCCCCGGTTCCTCCCGGTGCTCCTGGCGCTCGTGGAGGGCGGTCTGTGGGGGAGGATCGACGCCGGTCATAGCCGTCGTCGTCGTCATCGTCGTCAGGTGGTCCTTGGCCGAAGCCCGGCATCCTCCCTGTTGCGCGTGCTTGGAACTGGGCGAATGATTCGCTACTGGGGAGCAGGGGGGTTGGCATGGGCATTGGTTCGATTACTTCGGGGACCGAGGTAACTTGGATGGGGGCCGCTTGGATTGTTTCGAGTGGTGCTGCGGAAGGGGGGCGTGTGATCGGTTCTCCCGAGGCTCGGAGTTGTGCGTAGTCAATTCCGTTCAATGGGGCATCTATCAGGGAGAGCGAAGGTCTAGCAAGGCGGTGTGCTTCCCAATCGGTACCTCGTCGGCGGATTTCAAACCAGACTCCATAGATGTTGGAGACTGCGATCCTTGCTCCGTTTAGGGTGGCGTAGTAGCCGGTCCATGGGACTGTCGTAGTCCCTAGCACGCAAAATTCGGTGTTGACGGCGTATTCCGTCGGGACTGTGTCCCTTTGTTCTGGCATCGCAAGGAAGGGGAGTCGAAGTCCTCCCAGCGCGGCTGGGGTCGGGACATCGCGGAGCGCTCTGAGGCGCCAGTCGGTGGGGGTCTTTCCCTTTCCTTTGGAGGTCGAGGGGTTCGGTGTCGATGTCATGGTTCCTTCGGTTTCGGTGAAGCTCGTATAAGCTCGTTCTATTGTCACGGTCAGATCACCGTGTCAGAACAAGTCGTCGTTCAGGGTCTATTTCTGGAGTCCCTTTGTGAGGCAGTCACAGGGTCCGTTGTTGTGGGCTACCGCAGGAGAGAGGTATTGGCAGAATCGGTAGTCGGGCTTGACTTCTACCGTAGCAGGCATGTGCGAGCGAGGGCCGAGAGTTGGCACGAGCGAGTACTTATTGCGACTCGAAGACAATGGCTGGGGTTTGCTAAGCAACGCTGTGGACGTCCTTAGATTCCTGAAGGTTCAGTTCACTCGAGAGGAGACGAAACGTCTGTATTCCACAAGAGAACGAGCTTAGAGCTCATCCTATGAAACGCACGTGCTTATATACATGAAGCCTCACGGTGAACATGAGGCGAGCGAGTCAGAGATAAGAACATGCGCACAGCGCATGGTAAACGAGTCAGAGATAAGCAGCCCTAAGGTACAGAACGTGCAGACAACATGTTAAGGGCGCGGCACGACACGAGAGCGACAAAGGAAAAGGGAAGATGGAAAGGTAAGGGCGAGTAAACGTAGAGGGGAGCGAATCGTGACAGAAAGAGTGTGTGAAAGCTAATTACTAAAATAGGTAAAAAGGCTTTGTAAGTCATAACTGTGCATTCAGTAAGCGAGTGCTAAATATCTAGATAACGACAATGTTCAGTATATATCATGTGACCAAATCAGGTGATCAACAAGCACATGATCTGATAGTACAAATAATAAACAAGTTATTTAAGTCATGGAAATAGATAAGTAAAGATAAGTCAAAAGGGTTGTAACAGAGTTCTTTGTCATGAGCAGATCCGATCAACATAGGCCTGGCAAGGAGGTCCCTCACAGCAGGATACATTTATGGTGAATACAGATGAAGGTGGAAATACATGTCTCCCGATATCTGGCTATACAGCTGCTTGGGTTCTTATATTTTTTTCCTTTACATATGCAGGCAACGATTTCCATGTAGTGCTGGTATGGTGGTATATCCTTTCCAATGATTCTGGGTGCAGGGATAAGGCAACAGGCATGTGGCTTGTTGAATGTGAATATTGTCATGGAAAACTACATTTAGCAGTGGTGAGTGTTGATACGATATTCCATGCAGTCCACCTTCTTCCATTTTTTGGGCCAGAACCTGTTTTACGGAGCATTACTTGGAACAATAGCCTTGATACTTATCGCATGTTCTATGTAAACAGATATGCAGATCATCACTCGTTTGAGGTTCTATGATGCAGTTGACCTCTTACTTTAGCAAGTCCCTGTCCTTGGTCTTTGGGCCTTATGCCCTGCATTTCCTTCATCCTGTATCCCCTTGCATCCCATCTTCCTTTCATCCTTTCATCCTTTCATCGCTCCTCTGTCTTTTTCTTTGATCCAACCTATGCACAACATTGTCTGGTCTGTTCGTATATTTACTTGTCTTCTTGATAATCTCAGTGCTCCATTTTCATATTCTATAGTGCTTCCACCTGTATATAAACTGGTCTGCTCTCATGTCTGAATGGAGTTTTCCCCTGGTGTTTCTACCCTCTCTCTTTGCATATATTCTGAGCCTCCATCTTCAACATTTTTGACACTGTACCTATGCCGCCGAGCCACTCAGCCTTGAAGATTAGAAGGTCTATAACTCTTTTCTGCTTATCTTATCTCTATTATCTTGACACTTCCTTCTATTACCCTATTGGACCTGATCAGCCTTACAAACTCATATGCAAGACCTTCAATTCTCACTTCAACTGCTGTTCTATGCTGCTGCTGGTCCTATACTACTGCTATTCTATGCCACTGCTATCCCATGCTACTGCTGTCCCACACCACTGCTATCCTGTACCACTGCTGTCCTATGCTACTGTTGCCCTACACCACTGTTGCCCCATGCTACTGTTGCCCCACACTGCTGTTGCCCCATACTGCTGCCTCCCTGTGCTACTATGCCACTGTGCTGCTGCTGTCCTACACCACTACCCCCCTATGCTGCTATGCCACTGCTGCCCTGTGCTGCTGCTGTCTTCCACTGCTGTTGCCCTATACTGCTGCCCCCCTGCACTGCTACACCACTGCTACCCTACACTGCTGTACCACTGCTACCCTGTGCTACTGCTGCTAGTATATAGCACTGCTGCTGCTAGTACACTGTGCTGCTGCTGCTGTGCCACTGCTGGTGTGTAGCACTGCTACTGCAGCTGGTATGCAGCTCTGCCACTGCTGCTAGTGCACAGCTCTGCCACTGCTACTGGTGTGTAGCTCTGCCACTGCTGCTAGTGTCGCGATCGCAGCCTTCGGCCGCGTTCACGACCTCTACGCATACTCCTGGATCACATGACCTTAAAAGGGGATCGAGAACGATGCCCCTAAGTCCACCAAGTCCACCCCTAAAGCCAAGTTATAGCCAAGTGACCAAGTCAAAGTTAGGGTCACGTGACCCTGAGAGAATGTCATATGACCCTGAGAGAATGTCACATGACCGGTCACATGACCCTGAGAGAATGTCACATGACCGGTCACATGACCCTGAGAGAATGTCACATGACCGGTCACGTGATCTCTCCCCACTTTCCAGGTCACATGACCTGTCACATGACCCAGGG
>QFFA01000669.1:0-27418 GCA_003316565.1 Russula foetens
TCCCGGACATCCCTATCGCCATAGAAGCTGGTGCGTGGACTAGCACTTGCACTTGCACTCCCCACACCAACATGTTGAGGAATGCCCAACACCGACAAAAGATGGGGAGGTGGATCTAAGACGGTGGCGGAAGTTGTAAGTGTCGAGAGGGGAAGTGTGGATGAGGGCGTCGAGGTGAGTAAGTCGGTGTATGACATAAATGAAAGTCGTTTCGTAGCGACGTGAGGAGAAGGGGGATGAGAAAGGGTGAGAGGGGAGACAGGCATCATTGAAGGTGAAGAGCCATGTGCGGCAGATGGAATGGGATCGGGGTGTGCGACGGTCGTTGGTGTAGGTTGTACGTCGGTGCTGACCTCTTGCGTGATAGACCCACTGAAACAACTAGTTGTCGGTGTGGGTGACGGGACAGCTGTCACGTCAGCATTGGGTCCGGGCGGCGGAGTCTGTACATTGAGTCTTTGCGACGGTGGATGAATGGGATACGCCGGAAGCGGAAGAGTGATGCTCGGACTGGGGCTGGGCAAATTCATGAAAGGCATGTTGGCCTTTCCATGAGTAGGACTCGGACTGCGGCTACTCAATCGCGAGCTAAAGCCACTAAGAGATGTCAGGTCCGAGGACGCCGGGGCAACAATAGCAATTAGTTGATCATCTGTAGGAGATGACAGTACGGTTGCGGCGCTGTCAAGAACCGTAGGGACAGCATGATCCAGCTGTTCGGTCGCCTTGCCACGAGGAGTGCGGTGAGGATGGGAAGGGTGAGGAGGCGATGGGGTGATAGGTTCGATATCGCGTTCGAATATCGCGGACGAAGACGAGTGACTGTGGGTAGGTGTTAGGTAATGTGACAAATGGAGATGGCCAGTAAAAAGAAAACAGAACGGCATTTCTACGAATCCGAGTTGATAATCAAAAAATCAAGGGGGGAAAAGAATAAAGGGAATACCAAGAACGAATAGCCGGCCAGATGGATTAAGGGGATGGAAAGCGAATCACTCACACAGATGTTGGCGATGATGGGATTGATGTCGGCGACCGTGAACCGACCCGGAGACCTAGGTGTTGAGAGGGGTGAGCTGAGAGCTTGCGCTCGCGCACCGAATCCTTCTGAGGGGGGGTGAGAGCCCCTGCGGAAATGATGTGACGAAGTTCATGTGGCGAGGAAGGTTGTGAGGTGGTGATTGTGGGAGAGACTGAAATGAAGGGCGTCAGTCGAGTGGGATATCGGCAGGAGAGGGAAACAAACCATGACTTGAGGTATTGGGGGAAGACATTTCAGTCGAGAGATGGCGAGACGTGGGGGGGATGTTGGTGGATTGAGGATAAGTACTGGTAAGCGGTGGTTGAGTTGAAGAATGAAGCAAAAACTGTGGACCGGTCACTGGCTGGCGCAAGTCGTTCCACTTCCTCGCCCGGCCCGAGTGAAGCGGTGCTACGCCGTAGCACCGGTCACGGGTCACTGCAATGGCCCAAGCAACCTGAGGCTGAGGCCTGAGGCATGGCACTGCTCGGACGCGCTCGATCCCTTCTGTTTTCCCTACCATTCAAGCACCTCAACTTACGGCTGTATGCAACAGTGAATTCCCCTCTGATAATCGCTAAACCGCCAAATTTGCCGCCGCCCACTGAGGCTCCTCGGCCGTTAGACAGTTTTATCCTTGAGACATTAGCGCGTGCACCATCCGCAGGGCGCACTGCCCTCCCGCAGCTCATCCAACAATACTTACATCGTTCTGGAAACGTCCTCGACGCACAGCTTCCTTACGAACCTCGCCCATCTCCTTCTCGTCGTGTCTCCTTTTCCACTGACACTGGTGACGGCGTTCATCTCATCGTCCACGTCGCCCGGGAAAATGATCGAAGCAAAGTAACTGTTTCATCCGGCTTTGCCCTCGAAACCGCAGGCGGTGTGCCTATTCTCGTAACCTGTGCTCACACACTCGAGGAGGTGTGCCGTCTTCCCTGGTGCCTGTGCGTGTATGTGTCGCTGACGTCTATAGATTCGTTGGTCACCACTGCTTGTCCTTCCTAATTCTTCGCCACTCGCCACCGCTCCTGACTTCTCTCATGCGCGCGAGTCAGGGTCGTTCGTCCTCTCCACAATAGATACCGCCCCCGTAGCTCATCCTATTGCTTCTGTCCTCTCCTCACTTCATCGATCCGATCTCATCTTGATGTCTCCTTCCCCCATGCGGACAGCCTTGCGATCACTCCCTATATCGCCTTATCCTGTTCCTGCAGGAACAGCCATTCGTGCGCATTTTGTATCAGAGACGAAACCCAAGGAAGACGACTGGCAGCCTTGGATCGGCGGTACGTGGTCCAAGTGGGTACAGGGCACCGTGCTGGGTTATCGTGATTTTGCTGGCCGCGAGGCAATGGTGAGTTTTTTCAAGTTCCGAACTCTGCCATTCTAGACACGGCTGCTAATGAGTTGCCAAATTCAAAATAGCCTGGAACGTATGATGCACTTTCCCATATGCTCTTTCAACCACTACCCACGACTGGTTCCAGCGGGGGTCCGATTGTAGATGAGAACACAGGAGCCGTTGTCGGTGTCATGCTCGGCACTCGAATGGACAGCTCCATTGAGGGTGTGCGTGGCTGGGGTGTCCCTGCTGAGACCATTTTTGAGGTGAGAGCGCAAAAGCTGGTAGTAAATTCCCGCGCGTTATTCATGACTTTGGGTTTCAGATGTTCAGTCTTCCCGGTCTCAAGCTCAAGCGATGAGTACTATGAGTTGTGAAAGACGTCTACGTGCATATAAAGCCTGAGTATCATAGTATTTTTTGTATGTAAGTTGAGCAGCAGTTCCAGGGGTCTTGGTCGACTGCTCTGGCCAATCGCATAATTTCGGACCGCTAAAATTGCTCGCTCGCTTGCTCAAAAGAGACTTTTGGCTGATGAAATAAAATGCCGCACCCATAAAATCCGTCCGCAGCTCCCCCATTCCTCCTCCCTTTCACTTTCTCCCACTTCTCTTCTCTCCTCCCACCCTCCTCTATTCTCCGCGATGAGCATCCACTTGTTCCCTGCATTTTTTAAATCCCATCAGCTTGTGCATTCTTTCATCTAACCCCACTTGCCTGTTTCGGTTTGTTACAGTGGCATATACCTGATGCATGTGTTGCCCTTGGTCGTCACCATGTTCCTCTATGACACAGGTCAGTTGTGGGTACTTATTGTACCTATCGGAGTCCTACTATCGAGCTTCTGATCGTGTCTGTTCCTGTTCAATCAACGCAAGCAACAATGACAAGTCAAGCAAGGTCCTCATACCCGTCATGGCCTCTCCCTCGTTCCAAATATCACCGAGACCATCAACTCCCTCTTCTAACTATTACCCCATCCTCCATGACGCCCATCTGACCTATCCCCCTTCGTCGTCATTCCCGATTTCGTCCGTCATACCCGTCGTCGCCTCCATGCCGACATCTCAAGTACCTTGCGATCCGTTATCAACCTAGCGACGTCTATTGCTCATTATTGCGTGATGACTCGGGACTCTGACGCAATGACTCGGGACTCTGGCGTGATGACTCGGGAATTACACGTGATGAAAGCCCAATTGTCGGTGGGATCGCGGCGCCGTTTTGCCCTGCAGTTAATCGAAAGGGACGCCCCTGGACCGCTTTCTATACCTGATCGTGTTGGCACAAGTTTGCCCGCTGACAAGTGTAGGGCCAAATTAACCCGTTTTCTGGTCACTTTGGATGGAGTCCGACTTACTTCGGGCTCCTGGGGCAGTCTGGATAATTTGTACAGACGGGAGTGGAATTGAACATCTAAAGGTGACGACGAAATGGTTCCAGTTATGATTGTTCTAATTCTTGCTGTAAATACTGAAAGTGTCAGTAGTCAAGTAGTAGTGTTGTAATTGAGAATGTCATATTTCGTGGCAAACGAGTGACTTTACTTGTCCAGTGCAGGCCGCAGGCCACAGGCTCTCGCAAGGCGTGGGATTCGGTCTCAGAGTCACGATCGGGTTCGGTTCGGTTCGGTCCGGTCGACTTTGCTTTACTGTCTTGTCTTGTCTGTTCTGTCTCTACTAACCACTCTCCCCATCTATCCATCCATCCATCCCTCCGTCTGTTCCTCGCCCTCGCACGGTTGTAGTTCAGCCTAATTGTTTAGGGCCAAACAAGACGCCATGGTTTTTGACCCTTCCACGTCCGACCACCTCAAGCCTTGGCTCACCAAGACTCTCGAGCCAATGTCCGTTCTTCCTTCTCTCACCCCCACTTCTCCTAGTTCGCTCATGCAAACCCGTCTCCCTTCTCTTTAGTTGCGACGCTGACCCATCGGCGCTGGCTGACTACATCCTCGCATTGCTGAAGCATAACGGTCCAGAAGCCGAGTTGCGCAAGGAGCTTGCCACACAGTTGGATGAGTTTCTCGAAAAAGGCGCGTCCACTTATCATTTCATTTTCTCACTTTTCTGAGCATTTCACTCTGTATACAGAATGCCCTCCCTTCATCGATGCGCTCTTCACCACCCTTCGCACAAAATCTTATCTCCCATATAATTCCCCTCCCCCTCCCCCTGCCTCGTCATTACCTACCGATAATGGCATTCCGATCCCACTTGACGCCCTCATCCCGTCCGGTCCATCAACCTCTACTGATCGTAGTAGAAAACGTCAGGCAGACTATGCCGAAGACATCCGGCCACCAAAGGGTCCACGCGTCAGCCAGGACGCCCCCTTCTCGCGACATGGCCCGTCTAAAGGACCCGGGTGGAGTAACGGGAATTGGGGAAATGGTGCTCCAGGTCGTGCCGGTTACGACGAGGTGAATGGTGCCATGGGTCCCCGCATGAATGGGCGCGGACCACCAACGCAGTACCACCCACCGGATCAAAGAAGAGGGATCTGTCGAGATTATTACAGTGAGTGTGGCTCCTCCTGATGTTGACGTGGTACTCATCCATGCAGATAACGGATACTGTGCTCGTGGCGCGTACTGCAAATACAGCCATGGCGACGACGCACTCGTCCCTGGTGTCTTTCCCATCCCTCCACAGATTCCAGGGAATATGTTTTTGCCCATGTTTCCTCCGGCATTGCCATTCGGCATGGGAACTCCTGCGACGTATGATCCGCATGAAGCACGTCTCGACATGCGGCCCGGAGCGCCGTCAGGTCCACTGGGACGTGCCCAGCGCTCGATGCCACCTAGAATAAATGGTGACGGCCAGCTACTACATCTTCAGGCTTCTGGCGAGCTACCAGTCATCCAAGATCTAACCCCTGCACCATATAACGACGGACCAACGCAGCAGTCGGACCAACCCCAAGAGTCTTCCAATGTCGATTCACAACCCAACGGGGCAAGCGCCTCGACATCACCTACTACCAAAATGGAAGTGGATGCCCCCTCAGGCGCCCCAACATCATATCCCGGACGTCCACATCGTGCCTCACAAAATCCGTCTGCTCGTGGGCGTGGTGGTCGGCCAGGTGTTTTTGGTGGCGATGCGCAACGCTTTCATCCTGAGCGACGAGATAAGACCCTCGTCGTTGAGAAGATTCCGGAGGACAAGCTTTCTCTCGATGCGGTCAATGGCTGGTTCAAACGTTTCGGGACAGTCACAAACGTCGCTGTGGATGCGGCGACTGCGAAAGCACTCGTGAGCTTTTCGACGCACGAGGAGGCGCATGCCGCGTGGAAGACCGAGGACGCCGTTTTTGGTAATCGGTTCGTCAAGGTATTCTGGCATCGCCCAATGGACGGACAAGGTCTCGCGGGGCAGCGTGCTCTCGCGGCCTCGGCTCCAATCGTTGCAAGTGTCACAGCAAGAGAGCAAGCGCCAACGGCACCCGCATCGGAGGCAGCATCTGCTGATCCATCACCCTCTGCGGGTTCTGGTCCCGGCGTGAAAAAGGTCGGCTCTACCCCATCGAACTCATCTGCATCAGCTTTCGCGGCGAGGCAAAAGTTACTCGAGCAGCAGATCGCCGAGCAGAAAGCTCTCATGGAGAAGCTGAACACCGCGTCGGCCGAGGAGAAGAAAGATATTTTTGCGCAGTTACGCAAACTGGGTCAGGAGATCAAGACCACCTCGTCTCAGGCCTCGTTCACCCCTTCAAAAAAGCCGAACACAAGTATACCTCAGCCCGAGGATCGGGAGGCGAAGGAACGGGAGCGATTAGACAAGGAGTTAGAGCTGCACTCTGCAGCTGTCGATGGCGAAGAGACTACAGAGGCACTACAAGCAAAACTTGCCAAGCTCAAAGCGGAGGTGCGTGATGTTGAGGCTGTGTCTGAGTTCTGGTTTCCCTCATCACTGTTCTCTGTAGGCTGCCAGTCTTGGCATCGACCCTTCAGCAGAGCCAGCGTCTCCGTACCCATACCGTGGCCGTGGACGAGGGCGTGGCAGAGGCTTCTACCGTGGTAGCACGCGGGGTGGCCCACCACGCGCGGGCATGAAGCTCGACAACCGACCTAAGAAGCTACTCATCAAGGACGTTGGAAGCGATAACGTACAGGCTGTGCGGGATTGGTATGAGGCCACTTCCCAGGTCGACGCAGTCGACACGCTCGACAATGGGGATATCACCGTTATGTTCCGGACACGGGCAGCGGCAGAACAGGTACGTTCATTTAAAAAAAAGTTGGTTCCAGTCCGTTGACGCGTTGACGCGATTTCGTAGGGTCTCGCCAAAGGGTCCAACATCCCACTTGTCGGTCAAAAACAAATCAGCTGGTATACCGGTTTGCCAACACCGTCGGCGGCTAGCTCAGCGATCGCATCCCAGTCCGAAGCTATCACGCTGTCCGGCGCGTCCATGTCCGAGTTTGGCCAAGAAGAATTCACCCACGAGCAACATCACGAAGAGCCTGCAGTGATCGGCTGGGGCGGAGATGAGGACGAGGACGGGATGGGTATGCTCTAAAGGAGCTTTGGACGATTCGGTAGAGGGCCTCGAGCAACGAAAAGAGTGTCCGGCCTTTTGAGTCATACTCACAACTCATTTATCCCTAACTTCTCGCCATATTTTCTGCGCGTCGTATGTTTTGCCGCGTTGTGCATGTTTTCGCTCACTCCCTTTTCTTCCCTTTTTTTGTCATGCTTCTCATCATCCCCCCTTGCGCGCGTATCCCTTGCATACATAAACACCTTCCGACCTTCCTCTCGCCACTATCTTTTGTTTTCATGTTTCTTGCTGCTTAATGAGCCAAAAGAACAACGAGCAAAGGATCCGTCCCACGGCCCTTAAAGAGGCTGTGACGCATTTCTCGCGCATATATGTCTGTTTTATGTGTGATTAAGACGCAGGCAAGCTGAGATCGCCGTTACTCAACACACTCGTTTAGTTGGATAAAAGGTTAAGATGACTTTGTGGTTAGCTAGGAATATGATACTATTATGATGTGATGACACAATGTATGGGCTGGTTGGCGCAATGTTTCTCCTCGTGGAATATGAGTAAACTTAGAGAATAAAAAAACAAATTCCTCGTGAAACGGGGGCAAACGGTGGAAAGAGAACCAATGACATGATGTCGTGCGTGAGAGCTAAGGGTCGCTGGACTGCATGAAAGATATCTCTGCGTCGTCATCCACCACGAAACTCCCGAGCATGTAATAATCCTCCTCGTCTGGCGGAACGGGCGAGCTGGACCGCGCAACGCGCTCACGTCCGCCAGCGGCGGCGGCGGCGGCGGTTCTAGCAGGCACAGGGAGGAGTGGTGCGCCTCGCCTCACGGGGGGAGCGGCGAACACGGGCACAGAGAGTTTCCTTTTCCCGTTATATCCATTTCCATTTCCATTTCCAGGAGGGAGCGCCGGCGCCTGCGACAAAAGACTCTGTCTGTACACCGCCGACTGGTCGTACGACGGCGAAGGCTGCGTGGCCTGGAAATCCGCGGCGAACAGCCTGTCGCTGTCGCTTTCTTGCGAGGAAGGCGACTCGCCTCCGCTGCTCATTTCGTCTCCCGAGTGGCCCGCCTCGACGTCGATCCAGGGAATCAGCCGAGCCGCCTCGGCCGTATCGCGCACCTTGATGCGCCTTCCCGCGCGCCCTTTCCTTCTTTTGGGAGGGGGAGGACGAGGAGAGGCCAAGGTGGGACTCGGAGGCGCGTGAGAGTCCGAGTCCGAGTCCTTGCGGTGGTCACGCCTGTAGAGACGTTTTTGTGAGGGCGGTGGTGGATGGAGAGGCGAGGAGGAAGAGTCTGCGATCTGTGCCATGGTCTTTTTTGCGCGGAACCCGGCTGGTCGGATGGGGAGGGACGGCGAGGGTGCGACGGGTATGGGGTCGTGCTCGAGTCGCAGGCGAGGTGGCGGGAGAAGGGCTGGAGGGAGCATGTCACGATTTGGTAGCGTCGGTGAACTGTGAGCGCGACTTCGCACCGGCGAACTTGTCAGGACGACCGGAGACTCGTTTTCCGGCTCGGAGTCTTCGATTTCAATGGCGTCTGAAGGCTGCGAGCCGGATCTCTGACGGCGCGGCGCGGCGGGGCTGCTTGCAACTTCTCCAGCGTCGTCTGAGTCTGCCAATAACCAGGCAAGGCTGTCATCTTCTAAAACAACTTCGCGCTCTTCTGAGTCAGGAGGTATTTCCTGGTCAAGTTCAGGAGCAGCATCATCTGACAGAGCAACAGGAGACATGAGCGGGGAGGGCGAGCGGTGCTCTGGGGCTGGGACGTTCCCAGAGGACTGTGTCGAACATCGATCTTGATTTCTGGGCGATGGAGATCTCGAAGGTGCGGCTGATGTACAGATATCGATTATTGATTGATTATGGGCTAGGGGGATATCAGGTGAGGAGGTGCGCATTGGACTAGGCGGGAGTTTGTTAGGCGATGGAAGCGAAGTAGTCTGTAGGCCCCTCTCGATCTCCATATCGTCCGAATCCTCGACGCCCTGGCGCGAAAACTGACTGAGGGTCATCTCAGCACCATCCGCAACTTTGCGAGCCTTTGCTTGGTTCGAGGTGGATGATTTTCTCTTCTTGCCATCGCCCGCCGTCGTCTTTGCTCGCTTGAGTTTAGATTTCGGTGGCTTCGCCGAAGCAGCGGATGCAGAGGCTGCCCGCCTGGGAGCAAATAACCCAGCTTCGATCTCCTCGTCGGTGTTGTCGTCTAGCCCAGCGTGTTCGTCAAACGTGGCTGTTTTCTTTCGCTTCTTGACTTTCTGCTTCGCAAGGAGTTCTGCGACACTGACGAAGCCGGTAGAGGCTCCTGGAGGTATGTCCCGCGTCGGATCATCGTTCCGCTTGCGCTTCTTACTGGGCTCTTGAGTGACACGTTCGCGAGATTTCTCGGCGGCCGATCGGTCATACTCCTCAATTTCCATCACCATTTCGAGGCATTGAGGTTTGATGTGATCTGGAAGCAATCGCTCGACATCGTCATAGAGTTCCAATTGTTCTCCGCGCACGATACTCCTTTGAACGTCATTGTAGGCCTCCCGAGCTTTGTTCCAATTCGCCTCTTCTCGACCCTCGGCTAGCAACACATGTACGTAACCTTCGCGTTTGCGGCCAGTCCGTCCAACGCGTTGCAGCTGTCGGACATTATCACCAATAACTCTATATATAGACTTCTCAAACGAACCATTCGGATGGGGGTCTTTTGCGCATCGTAGCACACGATCAAGTCGACTTCCCCTATATCCAGGCCCTCTTCCCCGACTGATGTCGCCACCAGAACATTAAAGACACCACCTTTGAATTGGTTGATGATCTACGCAGTGAAGATTCGGAAAATGTTAATGGTGGACAAAGGATGTAATAAGGGGATCAGCTATAAGAACTCACATCGAGTTGTTCACGTTGGGCTAAACCTTTGTTACCCTTTCTATCTATCCCTTGGCCGATGAACTTGGTCGCCCTGAGGAGCGGGGACTCTTGATTCAGGAAGCCCACAATCTCATCTACAGCCTCACGAAACGTGACAAACACAATAGCTCGCGTGTCGTCGTCGGAGCGTTCATCAGCGTTGGAACCGCCGTCTTCGCGTAACCGTTGTCCAAAGTGTTGTACTACGAGGGTCTTGAGCTTTTCCAACTTTGGATGGATAGCAAAACCTCTGCTCTTCTGCAGCCTCAGCTCATCCATAAGAGCTTGGAATGCGGGGTCCTTGTTGAGCCCCGAACGCTTCTCCGAACCATCACCCTCGGTCTCTGCGGTGAGAGAGCGGAAGCACATATGCGGAGTGGCTTCTAGCTGGGTGGTTTATCAGACTTGGGTCGAACCTAGGCGATTTCACACACCAAATAACCCATCGCCCGAGCCAATGTGCCTATCTTCCTAAGCAATGGGAATGCCCATTGTAGCTGCCTGCCATCACGACGCCTGTGGATTTCTTCCATAGCGGCATGAGCACGATATGGATGGAAACTGATTGGGTCCAGATTCCCGGGGAATATGCCCGTTCCAGCACACTTTCTGATGTATATCTAACTCAACATTAGAACATGTTTAACCACATCATGACGGTACAAACCCGAACATACCCCCAAGACCTTTGCAAGGAGATCGCGGAGTTTCACGATTCCATCATCCATCGCAATGATATGCTGCTCAATTTTCTAAAGATATCTGGTTTCAGAGAAGGAGAAGTAGCAATGGATCAAAATTCTTCGTACCTTCTCGTTAATGTAAGCGCGGATATCTAAGCTCTGCTCGTCTCGGAGCTCGATCCGACTAATGTGAAGAGCATCAATTATAGCTTGGACTGCGTCTGGTGTGCGTCCTGGGGTCGCTGTGAGGGCCAACACACGAAAGTAAGGGTTCTTGGCCATAAGGAATCGGACCACCCTAGCGTAGGCATACTCTCCTGAGCCCTTGTGCGCTTCGTCTAGCACGAAACTGTCGGTCACCGACCACGATGAGGGTGCTAAAGCAGCGGACGCACCGACGACAAGAAGGACGATATCTCTCGGGTCGCAATTATCAGTCTTCAGGTCATTATCGAGCGTTTGCGGCGTCATATAGAATATGCGCTTCTCTCGCCACTACAGGAGTCGAGATTACCCCAGCATGAAGGAATTGCACATCGGGACTCACGGCCTGTGCCCTGAAGACTCTCGGGTTATTTCCGGTAAGTTCAGCGGCATCTCTGCCAGGAATACCACAGGTTTTATGGCATGCATCGATCTGTTGTGCTACAAGTGGCTTCGTTGGGGCAACGAAAACAATCTTGCCGTCGGGGAACCATCGATAGACTGTGGACAAAGATTAATGCGAATAGGACCGCAGCGATAATGGCTTACAATTCAGCATCACCACACCAGCGATAAACGTCTTCCCTAGGCCTGTGGGCAATGCGACGAGGGCGTTGTCGAATAGACAATGTCGGGATATGTTGAATTGGTAGTCCCGCTTTGGCCTGTTCAGGGGATAAATCCAGCGCCGAGCCTCCAACAGATCCGGTTGCAGTTTCATGGGCGGGGGCTGAGAGTAACGTTATAATGCGGTCATTCAGAAGACCTATAATCAACTTACGGGTCTAGACCATAGAAATATGGATGTTTCATGAGTACCGGTGAGCAGGAATCGAACTCTTAGCTCACCCGACTACATGAAGGAGAAGTAAGCCACACTCTTGATAGTTGGGCAATTAGCTTACCAGGAACAAAAGGTGCGGGAAATTGCTCAAACTCAACAACTTCCTCTTCATCTGCTTCCTCGTATAGGTTTTCCTTTCCATTGCCTCTGCCTCTGCCCCCTTTCTGTCTCCTGCCCGTCTTTGCAAACGCGGTGTGATCCCACTTCTTGGTTCTACGATTGACTTGACGCGTAGGGGACTTTCTCTGTAGCGCGCTTCGGCGTGAAGATGGGGGCTTCCTTGATGGAGAGGTCCTCGGGGAGATGACATCACCAAAAAGTGTGGTTTGGCGGCCAGAGAGTGGGCGAGTAGTTACGGACGATAGTGATTTGGATGTAGAGCTAGCCTTGCGTCTGTAATCCTGCTCTATAGCAGCATCCAGCCTTTGCAGATCCTGGACGCCGACGTCGAACGAGAAGTCAAATAGATCATCAGAATCCGCGACGGTGAGAGGGGGTGGCACAACGTTGGCTGAGGGCTTTCGAACGATTGGCTTGGAGGTAGACGCGACCTGAGATGCTTCGATAGCAGCCAGTTCATTGAGTACAGCAGAGTTTAGCTCGTCATCATCCCAATAATGGCTCGGTGAGCTCATGAGAGGAATTGGAAGACACGACGCGTTCGCGAGAATCAACAACAAAGGGCGAATCGATTCACGTGATCATGAGGTGGACCTGAATCGGTCATCGGTCATGGGTACATGCGCGCGACAACCACGACCTTGTCTTCGTCGTCTCACCATGTCTGCCGAGTCTATTGCCAGATGGAACGCTATTCCATTGACAAGGCCTGAGGATCCCGGGCTTTCTACTCTGTCTTCCGTTACGAAGGTACTGCCGGTGCTTCTCCTTATCCTCCTAGTTTTCCTTTCACGGTACTACCCCGTCCCCCTTGTTTACCTTCCAGCGACCCCGAGACGATGAAGGACACGAATATGATGACGAAAACAAGTTGAATGGGGATGGCAGTGATGACGACGTGTCACTCGTGTCTCGAAGTCCGTCTCCAGTTCCCCAGGATCATATGGACATCGACAAATATGATGACTACGTCCGAGGCCCCGTCCGAGAAGTCATCACCACCGAAACGAAGATCAAGAACACGAACAAGGGTTTTATGATGCTTTCGAAACTGGGTTGGGTAGAAGGACAATGCCTCGGACTTTCTCAGGATGGTGTGCTTTCTCTCCCCTCAATCCTCCGCCCGAAGCTGTATGTGTCCGCGTAGCTCGGATTGATCCAATTCCTTTCCGTGTCAAGAATGATGCGACCGGGCTTGGGAAAACCAGCCAAGATTTTCGCATGATCGAGACCACAGTCTCTCAGCGACGCGAGCTAGATTCTGAGCGCCAGCGGAACGAAACAGAGGAACAAAGGAAGGCTAGAGAGGCGAGTGTTTTGTCTCTCTCTCTCCTACATAAGTTGTAGCTCATTGTTGGTATGACCGTAGGGGAATGTTGCCCGTCGCGCTGCTCTCCAGACCGAGATATCGGAGGTCCTTCGGCCGTTTTACTGCACCGTCTGCGAGAAACAATTCCAAAACGTCGCCCAATACGATGAACATACCAACTCGTACGCGCACCACCACAAAATTCGTTTCCGCGAGATGCAAAATACCCAGCGGGCCAAACAGAACACGGCCGAGGAGCAGGACAGACGCAAGGAAAAGGAACGGAAGCGCGAAGAGAAGGAGCTGCGTAAAATCGCCGCCGCCGCCGGCGTGAAGGTGGCAAAAACGACAACGTCGAGCACCGTGGCGATCGCTCCAGCTGCCTCCTCGTCTACCGAATCCAAACCGTCAGGCTTCAAGAAAGGTAGTTGGGCGAGCGTCTCATCAGCGAATGCCGAGCAGCCGCCACCATCGTCCACAGAATCGCCACCGGCACGCACCGGCGGCTGGGCCTCCGTAGGTCCCTCTTCCTCGGTTCCATCGCATTCTGCTTCGCCACCGGCCCCGGACGCAACCTCTTCTTCCGGCGGCTTCATGACGATGACGACGACGACGACGAACCCCGCTTGGTCGTCCCAAGCCCGCGAATCGTCTATCCCATCCCTGATCCGAGAACAACAAGCAGCCCAAGAAGCCGGCCAGCGCCAACTTCATCAGCCCGCGCCCGCATTTCGTACCGGCGGTTGGTCCTCTATCGACAGCACGACGCGTCTTCCACCACAACCACCACTTCCGCCGCAACTACAACCACCATCGGCTCCAATCGCCCTTCACCAAGACACCACGCCTCCTACGTCAGCAACGGCAACGGCAAACGTGCGCGGCCAACCGGAACACCGGCCCTCCGGCTCTACGTCAGCATCCGTAACTGTACCGGCGGCAATTCCATCACCTGTGCCGGTTCCGCGACGTCCCCAAGACTCCATCGCAAACCCAGACCCCCCAGCCCCCAAACCGTCCAAGTCTAAGAAGAAAGAGAGAGAGGCCGAGATGCGGGAGAATTCGCGCTCAGGGTGGCAATCCTTTCAGAAGGGTGGACGTCGGAAGTAGTGGAATCTGTTCGGCCATTGCAGGCCATTGCAGCCCATATTGGCACTGTCCTAGGATATTCGCATCACTGTACTGTAGAATATAACGTTCTTATACTGGTATCATTTTCGTCGCCAAGGTGAACATCAGTCTGGGTCTGGAATCACATGTCCCACTGGACAATACTTCCAAAAGGTGATTAAGCCGGAAGACGTCGTGTTCGAGTAAAGTATCAACTAGTTACAAGTTCGATATCTTAAATTTGTATGCGTGCGGTTGGGAGGGTGGAGGGATATGTAGAGCTTGACGAATAAGATAAGGACACAGTATGGGACGAAGAAAAGGCGACCAGCATAAGCACAACTGCAAAGAAAAAGTAATACCACACAGAATGCGTTTACTCCGACTCTGACCCAGAGCTATCGTCATCTGAACTGGATTCTGACGAATGCTCACTGTCATGGGCATGAGCGGCATGTGGTTCAGGAGTGATACCATCGCCATTCGTAGTCTTCTCGAACAACTTCATGCGGTCCTCGAGTTTACGAATCTTCTCCGCCTCCAAGTCTTCGTCCATGCTCTTTCGTTTCAGCCCACCTGTGCCAGTGCCCTTGCCCGTACGATTACGTTTCGCCGGAGGCTGACGTAGAGGACGAATGACAAAGTTGTACAGCTTGGTGAGGACAGATGCGGGTAGAGTGTCAATCTCCAGTTCGATCTCCTCTTGGCTCTATTAAGGCGGTTCAGGGATAAAGAATGACAACAGGTAGTAGGGGATCTTACATCTCGGATCTCGGGCACGCCTTCGTGGATGATCTGGATGACACGCTCAAGCTTCTGCCCGTCAAGTGTTTGGATAGCTTCGCTAAGATCTTTCTTCTGCTCGAAGGAAAGCACGTCGTCATCAGGAATTTGGGCCTTCTTTGATGCGGCTTTCTTCTTTGGCGGCGCTTTTGTCTCTTTCTTCGCTGCCTTGGAGGTTGTCGCAGGAGTCGAGGCGGAAGCTTCCTTTTTCTTTGATTTCTTCGACTTCTTCTCCTTATGGTTCTTCAGTGCGCTTATGCTGTTGCGCATAGTCTCTATTTGAGACTCCATGGCAGCGATGGTGACTGCAAGGCGGGTCACGCGAATGTACCACAAGCATTATGAAGGACATACGAGCACGGGAGCGCTCCTCGTCGGTATCCGAGTCATCCGCCTCTTCTTCATCCTCAGACTCGGGCCTAAGCGGCGGCAACCCTTTCCACTTCTCCTCAAATAACTTCTTGAGCTCGACACCTGCATGGTGTACGGGTGTGCCCGGAGGATTGTACAGGAAGCAGTTGCTGATTATCAACTTGAAGTCGTCGCGGAACTTATCGGCTGTAGGATAGGCACCGCTATCGATTTTACCACGCATTGTGCTCAGATCCATGGGTTTCTTGACTATCTTGGGGTAGTCGGGAATTGCGAGCTTAACCCAATCTAAGGATCCAGTCAAGACTGGCTGGCAAGGAGAGAGTAAACTGCTACCTACCAACTGGCTCAGAGAAAGGGCCTACAATACCAGCGTGTTGCTTTCGCCCTAGTTGATCCAAGATCTTCGCACAGTACCGTAGCTGCTCATTGGATGCGTCCTTCTTGACTGACCGACGACGCTGCTTCTTTGGTACATCAGCGTAAGGTAAATCTTTCGGAGGGGGTGGGTGGATTTCTCGCTTTGGCCTGCCAGCATTTTCGGTCTCATTTCGCCGAATGACAGGGACAGAAGTCGACGGTCGCCGCGGCGCTTTTTTTGGCGCTGGAGGCGGAGGCGGAGGGGGCGGTGTTACTGGCTTCTTTACCACTACGGGTTTAGGCTGGAACTGTTTGAGATACGGGAGGTAAAAGAGGGCACAAGTAACCTACCTCTTCCGGAGGTGGCAACTGTTTTATCTGTTTGTCAAATACCGCTTCCACACGTTTGCCCTGTTGAGTTACGACGTGTTCTGGTCCATTGAAGGTCACACAATTGCTGAAAATCAACCGAACATCCGCAACAAACTCGTCGGCACTGAGGTAACGAGGGTTAGATAGATTGGGGTCAGGTTTAACGGGGTTAGAAGCCATTAATTTGCGTTCAATAGTGGAAAAGTCCATGGGATGCTTGATTATCTGAAGATAATGAGGTATCTTCAGAGCCTCCGGGTCGACGGGGAAGCGGAATGGGGTGGCGTCCTTCATCTTTTTGAGAGTTCGTATCGTTGACAGTGCAAATTTGTGCTGCGATACACTGAGAGTGGAAGGAGGCAACTCGCCATTTACTGGCGCGGCAGATTCCTGACCAGGCGCAGGGGGGTTCTTTACACAGTGCACGGGGAAAATCAACTATATTAGCACGCCAGCGACGGCGCACAAGACAAAGCGAGCTTACATGAGCCACGGTCTGGTGCGCCGACGCCTGATCGGCGTCTGAGAATTTTCTCGCCCGCTTTGCGGGAGGAGCATCATCTTCATTCGGAGATACGTCGCGAACATGAACGGAATCTACAGCAGTGATGGACGAACCGCCAACCGCAGAACCAGGAGTAGAAGTTGAAGACTGCGTAGGAGGAGGTTCATCGGCTTCTGGAGGACCGCTTAACGATGACTTGAGTGGCTCTGCATCACCCATCTCAACATCCTCGTTTTGAGGGACTCCGTTTTGAGGTTGGGAATCTTCTTCTGCCATAGGTACGTCTCGGAGGCAATGGGTGGTAGGTGGAGGAGGCGTACCGTGGGAAGGGGGGGTCGAATCTGGTGTGGAAAAGGGCGACGATGGTAAGGACGAGGATGAGAAGAAAAGGAAGGGAAGGAGGGAAGGAAGGAAAAAAGACTGACTGGGAGCGATCGGAGTGTCAATTTGAGGACGAAGGGACGCGTCGTCCAACTTGGAGAGACTGATCTGGTAAGGCTCATGGCGGACGTCGCTTTCCACTTCGGGGATATCCGAAGTGATCTTAACGGCAACGTCAGAGACGTTGTTGATGGGGGTGTCGGGAGAGTCAGCTATGGGGGAATCGGGGTCCGTGGTGGGATCATAGTGGAGACCGTTGGCAGCAGGAGTAGTGGTTGTGGCTGGGGCCGGGGCAATTGTCGCGGTCGCGTCGAGCATTGCACGCGTGACAAGTCACGGGGGTAACCGAGGAGAGAAAAAAAAAGGGGGAAAGGCGAGAGGCAGCGAAGGATCGATTTCAAGTGGACGGGCATCCGAACGGGTCCCTCCAGCTTTTATAGGTACTCAAATTTAAAGTTCGATCTCAAAAAGCAGGGGCTATCCTCGACTCCCTTTTTCCCTTTCCTCCCCTCTTCCCTCGCCCTTGAGTGTATGCGACGGTCATGCTACAGCGACATACACACAGGCTCTACTATCGACCCTCGTCCTCTTCCTTCTCCTCCTCCTCTGCGAACACAGGCTTGGGTTGGTTGATTCGCCAAGCTGTCAGAGTTTCAAGCGGAGTTCGATCATAGCCATCATCACGTCAACACCAACAAATAAACAGCCATCCCCATCCATCAGATTACCTCGCGAAGGCGAAGAAAAACTACATACCTGCGGTCCATTGTGGTTCCTCTTCACCAATCTTTGCGTATTTGAGAAGGGCCTCCCGAGGCTGCGTTGGTGTCGTGGTCAGAAGAGCAGCAAGACAAGATCCGAAACGAACAAAAAAAGTGACCGTGGGAGGGTCACGTCAAGGTTCAAGCGCCGCCATTACTCCGCAGCCGAGTGCAGTTCCGAGGGTGTGTGTCAACGACGATTCCCTCGAATTTGCGACGTGGCCGCTTACTCCGATGCGCAGTGCACCATATTCACAGCCACACCATCTCCCCTCATCTTTTTCAACCGGAGCTGTGAACAAGGAATCCCCTGAACGAGTACACCTGGCCGTGCGCGATTGTCTCATAGATAAGCATCTGATCAGACCAGGCGATCTGTTGATGCACCAACACACCAGGATTCCCCAGTGCGACACAAAAGGCAGAATGGAAAAAAAAATTGACACGCACATCCTCATCCCGAGTTGTGTCGCGCACCAAATTCTGAACAACGTGTTGTGTTGCACTTGCACCCACTCGTCCCCCCCGTCCTGGGCCTTGCACAGGCAGCTCAGGCCTGCGACTCTTCCGCGGATCCTGCCTGTCTTTGTCTCGCTTCCGCTTATTGGGAAGGCCGGATGTAAATTCACCGTCCCGTGTTACACCTGGAATAATAATAGCGGGGGCAGCGACCGCGTCCGACATGTCTTCGACCGTCGGTCTCTTGGCGGGACCCTTATTGAGCAACAACTTGGCACCATTGAGAGATGTCTGGGGCGAATACAAAACGCATAACGCTCCGCTTGTAAGCCCTACAATAATCTGCTCCGTTCATTGAGAATTGTAGCTGCAGTAAGACCATAGCTCACTTGATTTATTTTTGGGTGCCATTGCACAACGACAGGTGTCGCACCCACATCAAGTTGCTTCACAACTTCCAGATTTTGACGGCTCAGGAACAAAAGGGCGCCATGACCCCCCATCTCTGATCCTCCCGCACCAGTCACAACATGTTTGTTATCCGGGCTGAATATCGCATTCGTGGAGGGGTACATCGTAAGGACGTCTGACCGTACGGCGACTGGCCGCTTGAACGAACGAATATCCCACACTAAAGATGTTGTCAGTAACAGGGCCAGACATATTACGTGAAGCGTACGTTTGACAGTGTGATCACCTCCCCGCGTCAGAATTGTATTCCCATCCACTGAGAACGTAAGCGACCCTGTTTCCGTTCCCTTGACATGGGCTTCTTGAATGGACATGTCGGGGCGTACAAAGTTCGAATTTGTTTTCCATAGATGCAAAGCCCCGTCGAGGCACGCTAGACTAATTGTGAGCGTTGGATGTGGATAGCATGATAGTGCGGCGTACCTCCAGCGATGTATCTGCCGTCTGGAGAATACCCGCACGCCGATACCTTCGTGCGTGCGCCCCGCTCTTTTGACTTGACGACTATCACCGTTTTCTGCTTTCGCTTGTTCTCAACATTCCAGACACTATCTGCCATGTCAATGAAGGTGAGGGGGGACCGCATAAAGGAAGAACTCTACCGTATAGTAGAATCCGCTGAACCGGTGATAAACGTCTGCGAGTCCTTGGGGTGCCATGCGCAGGATGTTAACTCGCTGACATGACCCCTATAGCAATGCATGAGCCCACGGTTCATCACATACAGCGTCACGTAGGGATGACTCACGCCGTGTTTTTCATATCACGAATATACGGGTCTCCCTTGATGAATGTTGCTCTTGACTCAACATCAGCTCGTATAGTCCCCAACGAAGGAAGACTACTCACTGTTCTTCGCCATCCCGGTCATAAAGCTTCGCTTGTGTTGTCCCTGAGATCACAAGGAAACGCTGCCCATCCGGAGAGTACTTTAAATCATGTATCTAAGTCACACACCATCAGTTTGGACAAGGAAATTTACAGATGACACTTGAACCAACGTGATAACTCTCAGCAGGCTCCCAAGACTTGAACGGCTTGCATCGTTGATCCATGCCTCCAAAGTCCCATAACTTGCAGTCATAATCATGCGACCCTGAGAGAATTCGGGCGCCGGAAGGGTCGAGCGCGAGCGCAGACACAACCTTAGTGTGGTCCTTCAGGATCAGTTCATGTGTTATGGGAAATTCAGGAAGGTCCGCTTGACCAGGGACGTCATACTCCTCATCGGGATCATACTCTGGTTCTCCTGTCGAAGGATCTTCTGGTTGAGAGGCAGGTGCGGCAGTGCGGGATTCCGGGGAGACAACGTCATCGGCTGCGGAGCTGGAACCCTCAGGTGGAAGAGGTGGGTTGACCGCTGTGCGAGACGGGCCAGCATCCTCTTGCCTTACTTGAACAGGCAACGACGCGGACACCTGCACGAAATGATGAACAATGGCTCGTGGTAGATGACGCGTAGCTGCTGAGGACAGACGGACCTCCTCTCGCTTGGCTTTGTCGAAGCGCGCAGCATCGAGCTGGCGTTTGCGAGACTGCTTCCCGAAGCCAGAGATTCCCATCGCTGCCATCACATCGGCGTCCATTGTGCTTGTATGTGCACTTTCAGAGGGACCAAGTGGAAGGTGTCGTTCCGCGTCCCAGTCGTTGGGCCACGAGAAGTGAGGTTACATGTTACATAAGCAAACTCACGCAGCAAAACAAAAAAACTTGAAGCGCGGCGCCGGAGCTCGCATAGGGTGCCGCCTCGTCCCCATCTCGACACTTAACGATTCACACTTTCACCGCTCACCACGAAGAGCCCCCACTTCTTTGTGGTGAACTACCCCATAATAGCGTCAAACGTCCAGCCCTACCGGAAATGCTCAAACGGCAACGTGCTTCATCTCCGTCGCCCCTTACCCAAGCCACAGCAATGGAACTTCCCTTACATTCACACGACCCGACGTCGTCCGAACATGGAGCGAAACGTCGCAGAATGCTTGCGCCACCATTGGACGGGCCACCTCGGGGTTGTGGTATGCTTCCTGTGCCGTTGGGGGATGAAGTGGATGAGGACGACATGATGGACGACGACGACGCTTCGATGCTTTGTGCCACTGTGGACAAGCGGTGTACTGAAGGCGCCGGCGAATACAAGACGGTCAACAGTCTACTGCACGACCTTCATGCAGAACAGCAGCACAGGCGGTTGATGTCCCCCTCATCACATTCAAGCTCGTCTTCTTCCCCCGGCCCATATCCTTGTCACCAGTTGTCTCCATCATCAACCGGGAAGTTCGGCTTCGTGCCACATCCATCCCCAAACCTCGCCCAGGACATACTACTCTCCGAAAAGCATCGGCAAGACGCACACGCAAGTGAGGCGATGGATGGGCCCTGTGGTACTGATGATGTGAGCGTATACGATTGGTATGAAGAAAAGAACAGGTCGGTGTGGCTCCCTCTTGACATTTCACAGTCACCTATCACTGCCCTTTCCACAGGTTTTTGAGTTCGGTTTTTCTGGAACGTAGACGAGACCTCTCCGCCTCGGTGGCGGGTTTATAGCGTATGAGTGAGCTTGTAACGTGTTGTTTCTTATTATCCATCGTACTGCATGATATCGCACGCATATGTTAGTTTATTGTCCTGTATCGTTACCATCCCCGTCATTTGCACTATCATTAGGATTTTAATGTCAGATACGTTCCAGTCCCGTCTCCAATGTAGTCAAGGCATGGTCAACTCGGTTCATGCCACCAGACCGCATCCACACTTGCCTTACCTATTGGCATAAGAGTCTATGAGTCTTTGGGTGTCAAGTCGATGTCACATTCCACGCCAAGCGATGCGTTCAGCTCCTCATTGAGCAAAGCTTCGAGAGGTTCCCCGCTTCGAGAGTCGACCCATTGGCGCGTTCTCAAGTCAAAGTTGAACCTCTTGGGCCCGCTTTATATTCGCCGTCAATAAGAGAATATGAAAAGTAAACAATCCACGGACCTAATGGGAGAGGAGAGCCAAATTTGTTTGTTGGGCGGCTGCTTATTGATCACATACGTGCCGCGCTGGCTTAGATCGAGGGTGATGACACCACCCTATGGACAATCAGCAGGACGAAGTATACACGTCCGAAAAGGACGCACACTGTACTCGACCTCCAGCGAGGAATCCCCATGAGAATCTAAGATATTTTGCAATTTGTCAAGCAGCTCCTCCATGGTAGCTTCGGCAAGTTTATCATACGTAGATTGTTGGAGGGAGCTGTTTGAAGGATGATATTTTTGCGACGGTTATCATGAGTGTAACTCAAGAGAGGGAAGATACGCCAAACCTCTGCGCCACTTGAGGAGCCGGAATGGTGAAGAAGCGCGTGTGTGTGGCGCGATAGCCTCTGAGTGGGTGTGCTATACGGTGTAAGCGTCTAGTGGCGACAGGTGTTATCGAGAGAGTAAGCAATAACCGTGAGGATGACCTCGAGAACATGATGAAGTCCGGGTAACCGTGAGCTCACGCGAAAGTTCGAACATGCGATAGGCGCGCGCTTCTACCGTCCTTCGCTGCATACGGAGTAGTCATACAATATGGTATCATCACGCTGCGGTAAATAAACCCATCTGACCGCAGTGCCTACACGTCATTCCTCTCGCACAACAAGTACGAATATGACTTGGATCAGATACCATTCTATGCTAGATAAAAAATCAACAGAGATAATCCCGAAATCACTCAATGACGACAATCCAGCCAGCTGAATATAGCACGACCATAGGCAGTTGATACTCTCTTTGGAATCCACTGAAGCCAGGACAACCGGCTCCACCCAACTCAAGTACTATTGGATCCACGTACACGAATTAAGCTCGCAGAGCCGCGGCCAGCGGAATAACGGTGGGATGATTGGCGGAAGGTGTGAAAATGGGTGACGCTACGTCGATTGCTTGATTTCCTTCGCCGTCCAGTCCAACCAAGATCCTTTATAATTCAAAATGCTAGAGAAAATGGTCACCAACATGGAGCCAATGTCGTGTAAGAATACACATACTTCGTGTACCCGTTCCTTCGTGCAACATCACTTGCGGTTGAGCTGCGCTTGCCGCTGCGACAGTAGAATACGATTTCCTGGCCAAATGCTGGCTTTTGAAAGCCATACTTCTCTTTGAACTTGTCCCCGTCCATGTGTAATGCCCCAGCGAGGGTGGACAGTGGGAGGTTAACGGCCGATGGGATCATGCCTTGTACTACTTCGTCGGGCTCCCGCACATCGATCAAATACGCATTCTGGATAGAAACGTGAGCTCATTGAGTAAACAGAGAAAGCAACACGCACTTCACTTGGTTGCTGGGACTTTTGTTTCACCTCCTCGTAAGTGAGGATGGGCGCGATCCAATCCTTTTGTAATTCTTGTTTCGCCTTTATCCAGGCTTTTTGTTCCTCGGGAGTTCGCGAGGAGTTGAACCGGGTCCCAAGTTCCACACGCGACCGGGCGATCCGAACACTTGAGCGTGAGGTTATTGGGATGATGGAGGATTTGAAAACGGTGCGTAGCATCTTGTGCACAACTGACAGGACCTGGGTGACGCCCAAGAAGCACGACCGACTTTTAAAGCGCATACATCATCATTGATTGGACGCTCTCACGTGATTTCCCTGGCGCCCGACGAATAGCCTATCGCCATGCGCTTACCTGAGCTATGTTACGTGGCGTAGTTGGCTGGCCACATATTTTGAGGCATTACTACGATTGGTTAAAAATTGCCTCAACTCTGCTCACTTCATTTCCCCCCGCCCCCTTTTTACCTGCCACTACGCACTTCAGTTCGTCTCCTCCCCCTTACCTCCCCTCCCTCCCGCGGATTATGATCCTTACGTGTCTCCACAATTGAAAAACTGTCATGGGGACCGCCTGCAATTATTTTGCGCTTCTGTAGTAGCACTAGCTCGGGACAACATTTTTCAGCCAGGCAATGCCAACACACATGGGAACATGGGGACACGGACCTCGTTATATGTCTCCTGCAAGGCCCATGTCCACTGAATGTCCACTTGTCTCAGCTTGATACTATCCCGGCTCTCCCGTGGATTGGATTACTGGAGTTCCCTCGTGGGGATGCTGTCGGTGGCGTTACGGGACCAAGTGCGAGCGTAGTCCTCTGAAGCTTGCCCCGTAATTCTGTCGTTGGCTTTATGGAACCAAGTGCGAGCGCAGTCCTCTGAAGCTTGCCCCGTAATGTCCCTTCCAACGTCCAACCGCAATCTGCAATGTAATCCTGCCCATCTTATTGGTTGCTGAGCTGAGGTAAACATGCCTGGACGGGGACATGGTCATGTGATGCAACCATACAGTTGCAAACACGATTCTCACAATCGGGTGTTACCACTATTTCACCACTGAACTGTGCGCCCTCATTGGTCCCTCTGACCAACCCACACTCCTCCCCCTCATCGCATCCACCATGAGTTCATCCGAGCGTATTACAATGATACCTTATTTCCACTTTACTGGTGGAGACCACCTGTACTTCGGATCGTGGCGCCCTTCCTCCCGCGCAGCTATCGCGGGGGCAAGTATTGCCCTTTTTGTGTTGGCTATTTTGGAGAGATTTCTACACGCCACCCGTGGAGTACTGGATGTTCGTTGGCGGAGGAGGTATGGACTTCATGACTATTCTCATTAATGCCACCTCAATGTCGACCCAGGGCTCTCACTTTGAACACTGTTCACCCCATCCGGGACGATACACCCGTGAAGGAGCAGGTGACGATAGAACTGAATACCCAGGTCGAGGATATTGGTCCAAGGAGATTATCTGGCAATGTGCGAAGGAGTCGTACCATCCCGCCATTCGTCTTTTCTCGAGATATCGCGAGGGGGGCCTTGTACTCTCTGCAGGCTTTGCTTTCCTATGCGCTCATGTTAGCTGTGATGTGAGCTGCTGATTCTTGTCCCACTCCTTGATAACTTATGCATCATCTGGCGTCCAGGACGTTCCAAGGAGCGTACATCGTCTCGATCATCGTTGGGTTAGGCCTTGGAGAAGTTCTTTTCGGGCGGCTGTCTACTGCACACCTGTAGCTTACTGTGGAGAACCTGCGAATCTATATGCATTGAAATGTCTGTTCCTGCGATATACGAAATTTTATTCCCCCCATTCTCCCCTGATAGTTTGACATACTTCGTTAACTAGTATACCGCAGAGGTGCGGCCATCGTTCTTCATCTTCATATCTGCTGAAAAAAAACTTTTTCACCATCATCTTGGCATAGTGATGGGCACCGGTTACCCGCGGGGAAACTCTTCAGTCTTCCCTGCTCGTTGCCGTAGCACCCCGCGGCGGTGTTCAATGTTATAGGAAACGCACCGCCACGGGCCTCACGGCTTTCACGGGGTAGGTAAGAGTCGATTGACTGTTAAACGGGAAGGATGTGAGCAAGGGCGTGCGCGCCGCACGCAGATTGGGGCTAGGCGAGAGGAAAGCTTCACGACCAGAGTCGATCAGTTGAATGACGCACCTTTCAAAAGTGTGTGGGTTTGCAAACGATGTCAGGAGCATGGCGTGGCCCTGTGACGTTTGTGCGAGGCCCATGGTGCACGCGTCTGCTCCTGCAGCCCGAGTAGACGCGGGCGAGGGAGGCAGCGGCGAGACTCTGGTCCTGCAGCGCGGGCGTTTGCAGGAAACGTGAAAACGATCGCGAGAGCGTGGGGATGACAATCTTGGGGGTTTGGGAATAAGTTGTCTGTGTGCACGTTCACCACTGACAGCATGGAAATCAAGACTTGCGGTTTTCTTCAGAAGCCAGGCCGGGCGGCGTTCTTGTCTTTTAACCCTTACCGTGCTCCTTGACGACTTACGCATCGAAGACGTCCTCCGCAGCGTGCTCATGACCGTCTCGATCGTTATTCGGGTGAGGTATGGTATTGGTACGTATCCGCCCGCGGAACTTTGAGGTGGGAGGAATTCCTTTTTTCTTTCTCCGCGATGAGCTGAGCTGAGCTGGCTTCTGACTTCCCACCCAACACTGAAAAAACTTTTTCACCGACTTGCCAGTCTCAATATATTAAGTCATGCACGTTGGGTATCACCAAGAGCATTCAATCAGGAGCTTAAAAAATCCAGGATGCGTTTCTTTTCGTTTGCTCTTCTGGCCTGTACAATCGTCACGGTCAATGCGCACTTCCAGTTGGCCTACCCGCCGCCTCGTGGGCCTTTCGACGAAGACAACGAGCCAAACTTTTGCGGTAATGTGCGCTTGTTTCTCGTCCATTCGAGCATTAACATTCGGCGCAGACAACTATGCAAACGCTGTGAGCAACAGAAGCGAGTTCCCCCTCAGCCAGGGTTACATCACCCTCAATTCGGAGCATCCCCAGTGGAATCGTGCGTCACATTACTGGCCATCCTCGGCTCGATGATCCATGGGGTTCACTTGAGACATCAGTTGCCATTTTGCTTTCGACTGTCCAAGATCCGACGTCGTTCGACAACTTCACCAACTCGACCGGAGGACAGCAATTGGCCCGAAACTTTGCCACCGCCTCCGGAGAGGGCGGCTTTTGCATTCCCCTCAACTTATCCGCATCGGGAATCAGCGGCGTCACAAATGGCGCCAATGTTACCATTCAGTTGATTTTCAACGGAGGCGATGGCAGTCTCTACCAGGTAAGTTCTTGTGCTACCTGCCCATCCTCCGTCTCTACGTCACACTGAAAAACAATCCTTTTCCACTCAGTGCGCGGACCTGACGCTTTCAAGCACCTTTACCATACCATCCGACATCACTTGTTCGAACTCCTCTTCTACCTCTACCGCGACTACGGCAGGAGGGACCGCAACCAGCACCGGAAGCACTGGCACGAAGGGGACTGCCATGTCAGGCTTTGCCAGCGCGCTCGCCTTCCTTATAGCACTGATCACGGCTTAAGCCACATGATGAAGTATTGGAACAAACGTTGTGCTCGGAACTAGTAACTACATGTTTTTTTCAATTCTTCCCATCCCTCGAGGGAGCTGTCCGACTTCAGATATTGTGAATAAGTCATTGTTGCAGGTTCGGGAACCCGCATATGTGTCATTCTTTCCAGTACAACTTTTACCCCCCTTATTCACCTTGTACACGCATTGACGCACCCTCATGTGTTTGAACATTGATACAATTTTCTTGGGCCGCTGCAACTTCAACAGGTATACACACATCCCTTAGCAGTAGAGGATGTAGAAAGCGGGGAAGCTTATACAATCGAAGCTCTCATAACCCACTTTCCTGAACAACTCACTGACCTTTCCAGTGCGGAATTTTTCCTTATTATTAGTTTGCCTGTCATTAGTGCCCCTCAGAGTCCACATGCCCCATAAGTTCAAACCCAAGACACCAGACCTCCCCGAAGGAGTATGGGTTATAGGAGCTTCGACTCGGACTGTAGCGTAGACTCGGTGTCCCGGGCCGGGAAAGCGTATGGCCTACCGGCCTACTGTAAAGCGGCGCGTGAGTTACTTAGACGCGGGGAACCGAACCGAGGACGGAAAACACAACTGTGGATACAAGACTATAAATGAAGATGCAAGGTGTACTGAACAACAACGAGTTTCAAGTAACCAAAGTGTGTGTCTCAAATGTTTCATCATAACGCAGGTTTTCTTAATGCAGATCTGCACGCGTGCCCGATTTCAAGGGGGGAATCATCTGGAAATCTAGTTTTGCGAGCGGCCTGTTTCACTTGCTCATAACACATTTAGTAACACTCAGCTTGCCTTCGGTTCTTTACTCGTTTCTCAGAAACGAAAATAGTCCCTACATTCGTGGAAACCTTCGAGCTTGGAGGGAAGTGGTTTAAAAATGGAGAATCCATGAGCTCCTTACACCCTCAATTCTTGGACTGGGTTCTGCAGAACGGAAATATGTACCCTCCTCGGTCATTAATTAC
>QFFA01000677.1:0-16050 GCA_003316565.1 Russula foetens
TCATCGTAATCTTTTTTTATTAGCTCACAGCTGTGCTGCTGTGCTGCTTTGTTAAGATTCTGTATTTTGCATTTCTTTATGCCTCATATGCCACTGCGTGGTGAGGCTTTCACGCATGTTTGTATTACATCTCCCCGACGACGCAGCCGTGTCTTCATTACCATACGACATCCTTCGCTGCTCTCGTCGCCAGTGGCGACCAATAATATCATAAATTTATAGCTCTGAACTTGCGAGACTACCATTTGACACCGTAAACAAGCGACTTGCGACTTGAAGGAGTCTTTTCGTCCGATCCGGCACCGATGACCGACACGTGATTAAGGGGGTGGTCCTTCACCGTAAGCCCCCGTCGGGCGCCTTTCGTCGATCTCTCACGTGAAGATGAAACGGATGTGCCAGTGAACAAACAAACGTCCGAAAACGATCGTGGCTGTGCACTTTACAAGTCTTACATGCGCAAATCTGTCAGTAAAAATTATGCGATGGAGGGATTGAAAAAAAAAAAGACTCGGATATCGGATATCGATTAGAATTAGATCCCGTCGAAGATTCGTACCTGACCAGAGTCGTCTGAGTAGCACGTTTCGTTTCGGAACGTCGGAAACATGGGCGGAATTTGCAGTATCATATGGTGATTCTCCACTACTCGTACGTACAGTGCTGTATTTAGGTTGCTCTAGGTCGCCGAGCGCTGGAAAGCAGGTACAGTACAGTATGTATGTACTCTGTCGACGAAAAATGACCGAAACCTCTGAGGCAAAATTGAGAAACACTTCACCTGGTGGCGCCGTCGCTATGGAGTCATTGCACACCCTTGTATTTCAAAGTTTGCGACACTCACTTCCCCCTCAAAAACTAGAAGACGTGGCATGAGCACTCGTTTCATGTTTAACCGAATACACCCCTACTGCCATCGAGGAGAGATCCTGCAGCAGGTAAAAGGTTTGCAGTTGCCGTACCCTAAACTGGAAACATGATTTACATTGAGACTCCACATACAATGTCCAACATCGCGATGAAACACCTGCACATTATAAGGCAAGGCACTACTGCCTAGATGCTAATCGTTCAGTCCCTGTCTCCAGCAGCACTTGTCGTTCTGTCCTGGCTGCGAGTGGAATGAGGCGAACTGCCCCGCTTGACACCTGCCCGGCTCCAAACGACTCGCCCACGTCCATCAGTCATGAATGGAGGCTCCTGCTGTCGTGTATCAGATCCTTCTTGGGGGAAAGGATCTCTTGTTGGTAGCCGGGTACCTGCGGTTGTACCCACCTCGGTCACGGAAGATATTTCGATCGGTGGAACTTGAGGAGAGGGGAGGGATTGAGCGTCCACCGAGTCCACCTGCAATGAGACGGGCGAAGTTGGCAGAGGGGTGCCAGTATCACGACAACCAGCTCTTTGAGAGAAGCGTACAGCGGAAGGAGTACTCGGGAGTGAATGAGGACGAGGCATCCTGTCAAAGATTGTTGTAGGTTCGTCGGTGGGATGCGAAGGTCTACTGTCTTGGAATGTATCCGATGCCGTTGAAGTATTGGTAATGTCAGGGAGATCAGGTTCAGTTCCGCACTCGGAGGCGAGTATCAGAGGATGCATGGAGCTCGTAGAGAAGGGGCTAGAGGGGATAGAGGGAAGAGGTGTATCAGATGGCTGAATGTTAGGCAAGGCTAGAGGGTGGATTGGTTCGGGCTCCGGGATGGGGTCGGGAGGTAATGTGACAACGGGCGTAGTGGAAATAGAGGGGAAGACAGTGAGAGCGTCCTCTGGTCCAGATGTGAGCGTGTCGTCATTCAGATTCAAGATGGTGTTCTAGCAGATTCATCAAGAAAACTTGTCAGCGTTCACAACGATGGATCAGTAATCAGGAATTAGAGAACCTACCAGTGCGAGGTATACATCATTGTTAGAACCAGTATCATCTTGCTCCAGTCCCAATTGATCACCGACACCAAATACTAATTCTCGAGGCAGTTCCTCCTCCGAAGGGTCAGGGGAGGCAGTCCAGAAATTATGATAGAAATCAAACACTGAACGAGTCATTACGTCACGAAGGAATCCACGCAGGCGACGGTCTCGTTGCTGTGGATGATATGGATGGTTGCTAGAGGTAACATGTGAGAGCTCGACTAGCACTTACTGGCATGTAAAAATCGACACCTCTGGTGAAGATGTAGGGTGTACCATCTTCGTTCAAATGTTGATACATGCAGTCACTGCCGAAAGGGCAATAACGGTGATTTGGATTCGACGCAACGAAGTATCTGTCACAAGTCATAAATACCAATCGGGTCATCTTGGGAAGAACTCACTTGCAAGGAATCCGCTGAAGGCTTTCTTTGTACCGTTCTATAACGACTGCTTTCCCGGGGTGACCGCTGGGGTAGAAGTGGCTGGACGGGATGACGAATTTGGATTGCGTACGGCAGTATGGACACTTCTTGTGTACATGAGAAAGAGAAATGTCATCATTTGTGCTGTCCTGCCCGCGCCAGTTCCGAATGCACTGAGAGAGATATGAATCAGCGTAAAAGAGACGAAGAATACAAACTTGGTGGCATACGTCGATGCAGAATACGTGACTACAATCGACTAGGGTATGGACTAATCAGCCTTGGTTTGAGAAGGATGAATCAATCCCTAACCAAGCAAGCCAAATGTGGTCGGTTCTTCCATACAGATCGCACAGATCGGGGGGTCTGCGGGATTGACGGAAGGTATCGAGGGGGTAACGTGTTTGAACCAACAGTTTTCTCCCCTCTTACAATACCCTGAAGCGGTATGCTTTATAACCTGAGAGAGAAAACGTGCGTGAACACGTACCAGCTGCGAAGTACCGACAGGACTTGCTCTTGTCGAAAGGGGTCAATTGTTCATGTTCGCCATGCTTGAATTTGCACTTGTCGCCGGCGAAACAACCTCTGGAAGTGTTATAATACCTACAGATCCCCCTAGATTTTGAAGTAACTGGACGTTGCATGGTTGTTCAAGTCATAGTCATCGAAGTGGGGAGAGGGGACGCAGCCGCAGCAGAGACGTGACAATTAATGGCCCAACTCGCTTAACTCCGCTCCGCCTCGGTTGAGCGCTTCTCCCTTCCACTCCTCATGATCACACATGTCCCTCGAGTCCACCACAACCATCAAGGCCAAACTCGCCACCGGGCTCGGTCCAAAGGCGACAAGATATTATTCCACTTTACAATCGTTCCTGGCTGCAACAATCTCTAGAACCGAATTTGACGAACAGATTCGAGAATGTTTGGACACATCTCAACTCGGTACGTTGCTCCATACTTCCTTCAATATCTTCTCGCGACACATCCTAACCGTTAACCGTAGTGCAACTTCATAATGCTCTTATCATATCTATTTGTGACCCCTCCACGCACCTAGTAACCGCACTCACACCACCACCCGATGTTCCCAAAGGACCACCTCGCAAACGACGGCGACTCTTACCGTACCAGGGGCCAGATCCCGATGAGCCCATCACATTGAGGTCCTCTAGACTCAAACGATGGGCCGTCGGTATCGGGAGTCGAGAACGAGATCGTATTCGGAACCTTAAGCCCGTCGCGTTGTCCTCAAAGCGAAAGGCCCGGCCAGAGGTGGATGAGATCGCCAATGAACGCGGGGTGCAATTGTTAACGGAACGAGGAGGTGCGTGAGTCCCGACGCTCCCGAGAATTTGTGTCTTATTGTTCCCGTAGAGCTACCGGGCAGCCGACCTACAATTCAGTTGACGTCCTCCACGCGGGGCTTCACCTTGCAACATATAACCGACAGGCTGAATCTCATTTGTGCTCAACATAACCTCGGAGTACCATCTAAGAGCGTCGCATCTCTCATGTCCCTTGCTTACGAGGTAGGCGCTCTATTCGCGCTTACCACTTGATTTTTTTTATACCTCGTTCTTCTGTCCAGGCCAAACTCAAGTCCCTTATCATGCAAGCTCTCGCGATGACGACGACATCTCACGCATTCACGGCAATCCATCCATCTGCGCCACATTCATCGGGCCATCGACTTCCTGCATCTGCGTTTGATACCCTGTTCACCATATCACCTTCCGCCCTTCCCAACCGTTCGGCGGCTGCGACTCGCTTGGTACTTGGAGAAAACGAGACGCGTGAGGATCAGATCCTTTCAAACGAGGACCGCGAGCCAAGTGACCCACGGTGGCAAATGCTGGCCCTGCTTCGAGAGCGGAGCTCTGTGAACGAGGTCGCCAGCGCCCGGAAATAGAAGCATACACTACGTCCCGATATCACTTCATAATATACCATTCGCTGGCAGCAAACCCCTTTCCCATGTATTGCACTTGAACCAGGATGGACATTCATTTGTACCGTGCTTCCGCAATGACATCCTCACTTATGAACCATGTCCCGCTACCTGTTCTACTCACCACGGCCGAGAGCGTCCCTTCGAGCGTCTATAACCCTTGGGAAACCGGACTGGTCTTAAGTCGATAAGCTGACGTTAGAGGGAGGCACTTCCTTACTGCAATGGAATTCGGCCAATTCCTATATTGCCTTATATGGGCTCATGATGCATGATGGCTAGTGAGGCCTATTGAGGCCTCAGGCCTCTGGTATCATGAACCTTGACATGTGTTATATGAGACGTCGTCACCACAAGATTATCCACAATTTGCCGATGCTCTGCCGGTGGATTCGTCCGTGGGTCATATACCGATCACACGGTTTGTATCTATACAGTCTATCATGGCTACTACCCCACAGCCACACGTCCTCCGCTGGGGCATCATTTCTACGGGCAACATATCGACTACCTTTGTAAAAGTAAGTCGACAAATTCTGAATTCTTTCGCTGGCTGACAATGGCATTCCCATCGCCACAGGATATTCTTCTCGATCCCAAAAAAACGTGAGATTTCTCTTGAGTTAGACCCGTACCCCCCAAAGACTACGAGATTTCCTTACAGACGAGGCGTCCACGATGTTGTTCACAAAGTTACGGCTGTGGGCTCTCGCAGCATGGAGAGTGCGAGCACGTTTGTGGACCAGTTTATCGAGGCCGATCAAACACCGGTCAAGACTTATGGCAATTATGCTGGGGTTTACAGCGATCCTGTATGTCTTGCTATCGTATTCATTCCCCCCCCCCTCCTCCTGTGAGCTCAGCCAATATCCGCCTTTTTAGGACGTGGACGCAGTCTACATCGGTCAGTCGTAATTCTAGGGCCATTGTGATGACCTCGTCCGAGTCGACCCACGCGCGGCGGCACATAGGCACGCCCCATACTCTTCACTACCCGAACGCTGCAGACGCGATCAAAGCCGGAAAGCACGTCCTCGTGGAGAAACCGGCGACGACCACCGCAGAAGAATTCCGCTCCCTGGTCGCGCTCGCCAAAACGCACGGCGTCTTTCTGATGGAGGCCATGTGGACCCGTTTCCAGCCGATCGCCCTCGCCGTCGAGAGGATCATAGACAGAGGGGACCTCGGGGCCCCCGTCATGGTCCACGCCGATCTGTCGTCCGACTTTGACATCGAGAGTGAGTGGGGGGTCTTCGTCGGTCGCCATCAAAAATTGAACTCGCGCTTATATAGACATCCCGCCAACACACCGAATTCTCGACCCAAAGCTCGGCGGCGGCGCCATTTTGGACTTGTGAGTCGAGTCGAATCTTCCAGCGTCGTACGTGGTCGTTGACCCGTCAAAATCGCGGCGAGTCAGGGGCCCTTACCCACTCGTCTGGGTAAGATCGTGTTGTTGTGTGAATCCCGCTCTGTCCATCTCAACCGATCGATGATGCAGGCCATCATTGCCCTCTATGAACACCCGACCAACGACCGCCTCAAACAACCGACGGTCTCTGCCTCCATGGTGAAGACGCCAATCACCGGAGTGGACCGCAGCACCTGCTTCACTCTCACCTTTCCCGCACTCGCAGCCCAGGCCCAACTATCTTGCAACATAAACCTACCCTCGAGTTGCACGAGCGCGACGCTCCGCTTCCGGAATGGAAACATCGTGATCTTTGAACCGTTATACCGTCCAAGGCAATTCACCGTGCAGTACTTTGACAAGCCCGGTAGCGGTAACGTAGCACGCGAGGAAACCACCCATCTTGAATATTTCGGAGCTGGGTTGCAATACGAAGCGGACGAGGTTGCACGCTGCGTGCGTGACGGGAAACGAGAGAGCTCGGTGTGGGGACATGACAAAACACTACTGGAGATGGAAATATTCGACGAGGTAAGCACTTCCCTCGCTTTGTCACGACCGTGGGCTTCCTCGCAGCGATGCGCTAGGTTCGACGCCAAGGCGGATATCGCCTTCCCAGCGATGTTGAGTGAGTTTCGTGATATCACATCACGCGTCAGGATTGGAGTCAGGTGTTGGGGCCCGTACGTACGTTGGGGCCCGTACGTACGTTGGGGCCTTTGGAATCTTATCACGCTGCGTCATGTGGACTCAGACGGTGACGGTGATTTATGTTCAACAACGACGACAATGGATGATTCGATGATTAACAGTACAAGTAAGATCAGAACCCAGAGGATTTTCACCCACGATCAGAAAGTACCTCAGCTACAGATAGAACTCTGGCTTGCGCGAATTGATACCGTACTCTGAGAGCGCAGCACTAAGGTCCTCCATCGTGAGGGTGGTTCGGGTTTTATCCTGTAAGGTAGAAAAGAACGTATCAGCGATGGAAACGGGAAGGCGGCCTCAGGTAAAGTTGGATGAGGAAGCTGTGTACTTGGGCACGATATCATGAGAAGGGGGAAAGTAACACCGACTCTAGAGGTTCCCGGTTGATTGGCACGCGCGCGTCCACCTGTAGCGTTTGTTCGAATTCGCGCATGTTGATACGCATCGGCAGCGATGTCAGAGACGAACTTTTGTGCGGCTAAAGCCAGGAGACGCTTTCTGACGATTTGTGGCAAGATAAGAACACGTCGACAGAGACGTAGCGGGGAACTCACAAGCGAGCGTCCTGGCAGTCAAAGCCAACGCGTTGGAGGTAATAATCCGTCACTTCATCGGGTATCTTTACATACCAAGGGCTATCGGGAGCGCGTTCCCGAGAGGGTTCGAAATGCACGCACCAGTGGCTCATAGTCGTCGAGCATGAGGAGAAAGTCGACCAAAGACCTATCCTTGCGTGTCTCCGCGGAAGGCAGGCGGGTTTGGGGCTGCGACCTGCCCTCGTCCGAACCTGATGCCTGAGGTGGGAGCTGCGGCTGTTGGCCGGGGGCGAGTGGGTAGGCAACGAACTGCGGGGTCGCTGCCGCAGATTGTGGTTGCTGAGATGAGGTCGGCTGAGGTGTGCTGGATGACGGGGTGGACATCGTAACAGAGCCCGGTACCGGTTGTTCAACGAAAATGAGGGATGGTCGTTGCTTGGTTCGGATTCGGTTCGGCGTTGGCGGCGTGCAACCGTGAGGGCACTTGATGGCACGTGACACAGATTATATATAAAAGGGACAGCCCTTGCCAACGTGTCAGTCAAAACCAACCACAGTTGATGCTCAAGGGTGAGTATACCTCGTTCTTCTCATCTTCCTAATGATGTTTGAGGCATTTGGCTTTAGTGGGGGTTCACCCACACTGCAGAACCTTATCTCAGCTACCTTCGAGCAAGGCCGCTTTGGCGGTTGAGCTCGCTCTGTCTGAACTGCCTTTTTTTTGCTCTCCGTTATTCGTCTTCATTCGCTGATCTACTATCTACAGGTTTTCTAGTGAAGGAAAGTATGTAAAAAAAAATTATGTCCGGTTGTGTGCCAGTTCTCTTCGAATATTGGGGGGGAGTACGATTGATACTCGATACTCACTTGCATTTGGGTGTTAAAGAGTCAACTTATTTTGTAGCTTGAGTATATACTAAGGACACAATGCATGCATACTCTCTATTATCACTGTTCGTAAAAAAGTGATTATATCGATAATCCTCTAAGACCGTCATGTGCAGCCCGTCGTCGAGGTTCATTGCTTACGTAACCATAAAGCAACCTGGCACTGGCATAGGCCAAATACGGTACTGGCATCCTTCACCCGTGCCGGTGACAAGTCCAGCATAACCTCTGGAAGTCCTCAGGTGGTCCACCATCATAGTACCACGCTGACGTCAACGTCAACAAAATGTCTCGAGCAGCGTCCTCTCCGATACCTTCATTAGGCTACGAATCTACCGCGCACCGCGTCCTGAACATCCCCGAACTCCTGCAAACAATATTCAGCTTTGGATCACGGGCCTCAAACGTCTCGAACGCTCTCGTCTGTCGAAGGTGGCGCGAACCGGCTCTGGACCAGATTTGGCATGAAGTGGTCGACATTTATTACTTGCTGCAACTCCTCGCTCCTCTTCGTCAAGACGAGACGGCATTTTATGTGCGTCGTCCCATGTGACCACGTCGATATAACTCCCATAGACGTCCCTTCTAGTCGTTTTCTCACATTCCGACCATAGAAGACTGGGCGCGGTTCATCCCTTATGCTCGACGCGTGCGTTCTCTCAAATTCGGTACCAACCCCAAGGAGAACGCCATTTGGCTCGCGAACAGCGTCTTTGACGATCTGGCGCGCACGCGAACCACCCTCGAGGTTCTCCCGAATCTCCGACGACTTTGTTGGGACACATCCTATTCGTTTGGGAAATCGCGGCACGCGATCCCCTTCATGCACGACAAAATAGCGGAATTCGCATTTTGCCTCGACTACAACGAGCCAGTTTTGCTGACCACGGACATCGTCGGACGCATGCCCTCTCTCACATCCTTGACGTGCACGAGTTCAGGCACGAGTTCATTTCATCTTTACAATCCAAGTAACGACCAACAGCTCCTGAAGCTCTTGTCAGAATTGCCGAAGTTACGGGAGGTAACTCTGCCTAAGAGCCTTCTTGATGACCGGTTTTTGAAGACGTTGTCGTTACTACCCGAACTTAGGGTCATACAATTTGATACCTTGGGCGGATTACCGGGTCCTATCACCCCCACTATTAGAAGCACGCTCGAGGATGGTGCCTTTCCCGTGCTGTACGACCTTTGCCTTGATTCTTCCCTGGACGATATGCGCCGTTATCTTACCGGAGGCGCCTCACTTCCGCGGCTCAAGAACCTCTCTGTGGAAAGCGTGTATCCGGAGCCCGCCCAAACGGTACAGCACTTTTTGGTCGAAGTGACCCGGTGCTACCCCGGTTTGGAAACAGTTTCAGTGGACGTAATAGTCGGCATTGGAGAGCAAGATCTCTGCGAACCACTAATGGCAGAACATTTCTGCCCACTCCTTTCACTCCATCAACTTGTTCGCCTCGAGCTGCGTCATAATCTGCCCCTCCAGATCTCCGAGACCGATTTAACGGAGTTGGGTGTGGCACTCCCATCCATCGAATCTCTCGTCCTGAACCCAGAACCCCTACTACTCACAAGACCAGGATTCACCCTCCGCTCCTTGTTGTCCGTCGCCGAGAACTTTCCCAATCTATTCCACCTTGGCGTATACTTGGACGCCCAAGAAGACACAACGCCGCCCGCGCCTTCTGTTTCAAGGACGCGGATGTTCCCATATCTTCGGACACTTAATGTGGGTGTGTCTGCCATCGGATCCGGCCACATACCAGTCGCCCTGTTCTTGTCGTATCTTCTCTCGGGAAATGAGAGGGTGGTCATCCAGTCGGGAGTTTCATGGAACAAGGAGCTCTTTGAAGAATCGAACGAATATTCTGCCACGATTCGAACCCGTTGTCGTAGATGGGACGAAGTCGCGAAGACCTTGCCGCTACTTTTGCAATTGCGTAGAGAGGAGAAGGAGCACAGACAGGACATCGAGAAGGAGGTTGAGGATCTGCGGATGCGGAACGAGGTACTTATGGGGAAGATGCTGGTCAATGGGGATGCCAAGTCGTCGGGGAGAGTGGTGATCGACAACAAGTGCACGGTTTGCTGATACGTTGACCGATTGATGTATTGTTTACTTATATCTATCTGGGATTTATCGCGATGTATTGATATCGGGTGTTTTACTATAACTTGGTCGAGAACCTGAACCTGAGACTGAGCATTACCCGTCGTTACCTTCCCTTCCTAAAGGGGTTCCGATATTAACCGAAAGTCTAGAGGTCTGATTACGCCCGTTTGTTCTCCAACCAATCTGCGGACTCAATTACTTTGTTCAATTGGCAATGCTCAAGCATATTATATTTGGACCTCGGAAATGTTGTGGAATCGCCTTTCCTCGGAATCTCTCCTTTCACTCCGCACTCGAAAATCGCCCTCTAACTGCAAGCTCTTTTGTACGCCTTTTTCAACACTCCGCCCCGCTTTCAAACTCGACTGATTTGCTCGAACCCGAACAAATCCATCGTCTCTGTCCCGTTGTACGGCACTAAGCGCCTTACCGTTGTAACATCTCCATTCCTAAACGCCCTCTGAGGGAGCATGAGTGCTTCTGTGTCATCCACCTCTCAAGCAGAGTCCCGCAAGGGGAAACCTGGTTTATCGTGCGCGGAGTGTAGGAGGTCGGTCACTCACACTTAATCCCGTATCGAGGATTTGGCTCACCACGAACTCCGACGCCATCCCAATCAAACCTGCCGAATCCCCAGGTCGAAGCTCAAATGTGATAGGTGCGCTTTTGTTGAGTTTGGGCAGTCGTAGGAGAGGAGTCGCAGCTGAAACTCGGACAAAGGATCTTCCCTTGTCAGTCGTGCATTAGAAGGGGTTGTGCCGCCATATGCCCTGATGGTCAGTGTCCCTTTCCTGCGTTGGGTCGTCTCCCATCTCAATTCGCCATGCAGGGACTCTGGCCGCAACGAAAGGAAACAAGTGCGGCCACACATCTCACATCCATGGTCACAACTAATTCATTGTTTTGACGCCACTTTGAAGGGTGTTGATGGCTCACGCCCAGAGGCTCACCGAGCAGGTGAAAACCATGTCCGCTCGAATAAAGCAGCTCGAGGCTTCCCTGGCGGATGCACAAATCGGGCCCCTACCTTTTGCCGCTCTCGGGGACGAACCGGCAGTTTCCCGACGCTCGTCGGAAGACGGCGAACCGATCGATGTCAAGCACGAAGGAGACATGGACAAAATGTCTAAGGGTTTGGGTTCTCTTGCCATCGATGAAGAAGGGAAAGCCCAATATTACGGTGAAACAGCAGGAGCTGAGGTGCGATTTCGTTCCCCTCTTTCTATCCGAGCTATAGTACTGATGTCTCATCTTTCGCAAACCACAGTTTCTGCAACATCTCATGCCGTTGGTTTGTCGCCCGTCGTTTAGTCTCGTTCGATTCATCCTAAGCACGTTTTCTGGTAGGGAGTCGAAGTTGGAAACACATCCACAATCCAGGAACCAAAGTATCTGGGCTTGCCTTCTGAAGTTCTAGAGCTTGTCTATGCGTTTCCGTTTGGGTTTCCTGATCGTGCGCATATGATTGCCGACTTTATCAAGTACATCCCATTCCGCGAACGGGCCGTTGTATTGGCCGATCTGTACTATACACATGCAGCATGGATGTGAGTTTTTCTTTCCCGTTGTGATCGTCGGCTTTGACGAACGAAACTGTCCTAGATTCGATCCGATTGCCCGCGGCGACTTTGAACATAATATCCTTGAGCCACTCTACTCTTCTATCAACGATCCTGTCACCTTCGTGCACTTCGAGCCTCATCGACTCTCGGTGTTCTTTATGGTCCTTGGCATGGGTGCCCTCTTTGACCCTCATCCGGACGCGAGAATAACGGCCGAGCAGTACCATGCATTTGCTTGTGCAACTTTCTCGTTGGAGTCTATCGTGGGCGGGGCGACCTGTGCCTCGATTCAGGCATTGCTCATGATGGAACACTTCCTGTTTTCAACGGATCGGGCAGGAAATGAGCGTAGGTGGCTTCTCAGCGGGCTGTGTACCAAGGTCTTACACATGGTGAGCCAATCTCGACCTTATCCTCCGATGAGATCTGATCTCCCCTGCTGTCGTTAGTTAGGGTTGCGTAAGGATCATCCGTAAATCGTTTCGTCGCAACTCCGAACCTCATCCCCGTTTAGAGCGCGACAGTGCCGGTTGGAATCTCGAAGAGGAGGAAAACCAGCGGCGTCGCACCATCTTTTGGGAGTTCTTTACTTGGGAGTGCTGGGCTGTAAGTGCTATGCAACGTGTCGGAATATTGTTCTGAAAGTTCGGGGATTGCAGTGCGTTATACATGGGCGCCCCACCACTATAAATCTCGCACACTCAGATTGTCGATTTCCCCGCGATCTCGACCCATACCAGTTGCCGTCTGGGAACTCGGAGCTTGGCTGTAAGCAGCTACGTTTGGCGCCCATCATGATCTTGAAGACTTCATGTCCTAAACCCGATATTTTCATTAGTTCATTCTTGGAAGTTCCGCTACTCTGCTGTTTGCCTTTCGGTATCAGTGCAGCGCACGTTTTCCGTGTACCGCGAGAGCTATTCATCCATTCTAGAGCTAGACAAGCGTATTAGGACGTTCCCTATCCCTTCTCACCTTCTTTCCCCTGCACATGAGACAGGGGGCCGAGACTGGGACGCTAACCCGTCCACTGCCATGCGTCAATTCTTTACTACATGCGAGCGCGAGTCTAGTGGGTACCTTTCTAGCCTTCTCCGTTTTCCTTGGAAAAACTAACATCAATAACGTCGATGTATAGACCTTATATACATCCACAGATCCTGGTTCGCAGAAGCGCTGCGAAACTCACCTGATCCACTGCAGCACGAGTACGGTCAATCCGTAGTTACGGTTCACTGCAGCGCGAATGTCTTGATCAATGGCTTGAAGAACCTCACGAGCACGTACCCCAACGCAGCTGGCCGCGTCTGGTTCTTTTGGTCCAATATCTACACGTCGTCGGTGCGTATGTTGCTGCCTGGCTTGTAGGTTCCTGTTTACGGGATATAAAGGTGCTACTTGGGGCAATCGTGGTGAAGAGCCCTGGCTGCAAGCTCGCACGAAACGCTTTGGCACTGCTCGATCAGTCCTTTACGCTCTACGAGGAAGGATCAGCACTGTGTCGTCCACCCGCAACTGTGGTATGTACTAACATGCATTTTTCACCCTGGCTCCCTTCACCTTCGCTAATGTACAACATCGTTCGCAGTCGATGTTGCAAAGGCTTCGTGATCGCGCCCATCATTCATATTCCACGTTTTGCTCCAGTCTCAGTGGAGGATCTCAGATCCCACTTCCGCTCACACACCCCGATGATATCCACGACCTCTCGGTATTTGGTGGCACAAAGGGTAGCGTCATCAGTACTAGTAAGTCGCCTACGAGCAGTCCTCCGGGAAGCGGGGTGCCGTCCCCCGACTCGTGTCCATCGGCCGCATCGGGCGATATTCCAGCAAATTCGGCATGCCCGCAGCACTCTTCGCACTCCCCGACGTCTTTGCCGTCCCGCTCTCCCCTCGCCTATTCGAGCAGCGGGTCCTCTCCATTACACCAGCCAGACGGCCAGGCAATGACGCAGATCTCGTATGGATCCATCCCGAGGCCAATGCAGCAGCCGCAGTTCGGACTGCCGTATTCCACCGATCAGGACACGACACCAAGGGCGCCAGATTTCCAGCCGTCGATGTTCGTACCACAGGATCAGTCCCTGCTTCCCTCTTTCGAGACTGGGTATTCGGTATCCCAGGAGACTGTGCAGTTCCATCCTACTGCTCAGGAGGGCACACACCAGCAGAATCCGTTGGCGTCCATGCCGGTAGAGGAGGGAATGTTGGACTTCGATTTTGAAGCGCTCGGATTGGCCCCGGTCCCGCAGCAGCAGTCGATGCAGTACGAGCAGTATCCGCAGCTGCAACAATTCCAGGACGTCTTCATGGGTGACGACCCTAGTGTTACACAGCCTGCTCAAATCCCGATGGATGATGTGTGGTGGAAGTTTGTCGATGACTTGGGGATTCAGAGGATATAGCTCAACCTGGTTGACTTCTACATCTCTTGTATTACCACTGGCCGTCTGTTCCCGATGTTGTATTGGTCTTTGTATTTGTTTGGGAGGTGTACGTTTTGCTCTATTAATCCACGACATCGGGTGCTCAGTGACACCCGATAGACGCGGTGCTATACATAGTGCTGCTTCTACTGCTGCTTCGTATTCGTATTTTACGTTGTGTCCATTGACAGTAATCCATCCATCTCAGGCTTTGTGGCAGCTGCTGTCTCATCTGCCTGAGCCACAGCCACGAGCAGAGAATCGATGTCGGGAGTGACGACAAACCGTCTGTTGACCTCGCCAAGCACACGCAGGTCCTTCGTCGAACGATCGACATGGACGGCTTGCTGCAAGAACGACGGCTGTGTTGCGGCAGTCACCTGGGCAGATCGCGTCAAAGGAAAAAAAAACACTACGACGTTGCGCATCGAAAGTAGGACTTACATCGAGAAGGATGCCATTCGCAAGTCGCATTTTTACCGCGCCGCTCTGGTATATCTCAAGGTTGCCGATCACGCCATCGACGTGTGCTGGTGGCTTCTCCTTGTCCACGTCCTCGGGCACGGGCGCAGGAGGTTTTGTATCTGCTGAGAACGAGACGCGTTTGACCTCGCTCTTGGGAGCGTTGACTGCTTCGCTTGGCTCGGACTGTGTCGATGTTGAGGAGACGAACGTGGGGAAGGGTGTGGGGAACTGGAAGAAGTACAGGCGCTCTTGTCTCAAGCCTTGCTCCTGTGCAAGTATGCGTCAGTTCATCTGGGAGTGCAGCGAGCGGAAACCGATTCACTTCCTCCCTCCCCCGTGAAAAGTCGTGAATGATATCTTCCATCTCTTCTTCCTCTTCGGTTTCGCTGAGGTCCAGGGCGTTGGCAAGGTCGATGTCTCCTACGTCATCCACAGCTGGTGGTACATCCACTGCCATCGCCTCCTGCTCAACTTTTTTTTTCAATCGTGAGATGGGAGAGTCAATACCGCCTCGAAACATATATCCTGACAACCAGAAAAAAACGCGCACCTTTCCCCTTGACCTTCGTCCGTACTTCTCCCTCTTTCTTGACCTTTACGACTCTCTTCTTCGTCTCATCGCGCGCACTCTCCACCTTCAGGCTCTCCGGGGCCATCCAGTCCATCGCATGAACGTTGCTCATGTCGACGATCTCCACGCCCTCATCCGGATCAGAGTACACCTCGGCGTCCTCGTCGACGTGCACATGCCGCTCCGCGCGCTCCTTCTTCAGCGTCGGCGCCGCCGTTTTCGATAGGTTGGCGCCGAGCGCCGCGGCGTCGGCGGTACCGCGAGGCCCGATGGGCGTCGTGGTGGAGATGCGTGGGCCGCTGAGCCAGGAGGACGAACCGGCTTGGGACGGTCCCATCGCGAACGGTCCGCTCGCCGTCATCTCTGGCGGCGGCGCGCGCGAGGGTGCACCTCCGCGTCCACCTCGCGAGGCGTCGCCGCGGCCACGACCGCGCCCTTGAGCCCGGCCGCCACGCTCAGAGGACGGTGTAGCACTGGGGGTGGTGGTGGTAGTGGTGGAGGTGGATGCTTGCGCTGCAGGCTCCTTTCGAGTCATTTTTAACAATGGGGAAAGTTCCGCGGCTAGAGTCGGACGCACTAACTTGCTTTACCTCTCTATAACCGTGCGGTGAGCGATGTATGAACCGTGGATGGTAATAAGGACATACGTACTCTTTCTTCCGTCGGGTTGGAAGAGTAGGGACGAATTTCATTTTTTGGGTACCCGCTCTGGTTGTATCAGAGGGTATTTTTGCAAGGCTTGCTATGGCCTTTCCTGGATTCGATGGCCCAGGAGCTCCCGACATGGTGTTACTGAGTTGTGGTCAGTGTTTATCATCGGTTGCTAGTTGGTGACATGTCTGCTGACACCTGGAGGGCACGTACCACGTGACTCCGTATCTCTGGGGAAGGACTGAAAGACCGAAATTCTTAAATCAACATCACGGACATCTGTTGATATATCATCACCCATGGCCAGTGAACCTCAGCATTTTCGCGTTACTTATAACGAAGTCCATAATCTCATCAAAAGGGCTGCAAAGGATATCGCAGAATTCAAACCCGATCTCATGGTAGCCATCGGTACGGACTCTTAATTC